>VCCN01000420.1:4573345-4591962 GCA_006491835.1 Architeuthis dux | reverse complement strand
GTGTGTGTGTGTGTGTGTGGTGAGAGATGGGGATAGAAAGACGTGCACATATAGTGACACAACAAATAATAAAATCATATCTTAGAGAAATGACAACTGTCCCATAGTGTATATAGCATGTGCAAAGATATAACGAATATAATATGAAGGCAAAACATTCATAATGTATGATGATCTTCAGCTAGTAGAATTGTTGAAGATATTTATAAGGAGTGCACTCTTCCCCATTTATTGGATATCGTAATACTTACACCCATTCAAGGCAATCTTTGAAAGTCTTTTACGTGGCTATGAATGAATGATAATCATAATCGTAATATTAACACTACTGTTATAGTATCTCTTCTTCGTAAGAATCATTCTATTCCTTTCGGTTTTCTGCAAACCAACTTAGAATAGCACAGCGAGCTATGGAAAGACCAATGCTAGGTATAACTCGAGAAGAGATAGACACATATCAACCTGAATCAGAGAGAGGACTAGGGTGAAGGGTAATATACAAATAATAAAGCAGCAAACATGGAGATGGACTGGTCACCTAGCAAGAAGAGATGACAATAAATGGGGCAAAAGACTAACGATTGGTGACCATGGGACAATACACGCAGTAGACAAAGACCAGACACAAGATGGAGGGACGAAATAGAAATATATGCGGGTAGGACGTGGCAGTGGTAAGCACAATCTAGGTCATCATTGAAGGAAATGGGAAATACCTTTGTCCAGCAGTGGACTTATAATGACTGATGATGATGACGAGGATGATACTGATGATGATGACGGTTGGGTCACTTCTTTTTTTAAAATTTTGACTTCACACAATGTCTAAAATCCCAATAGGCCCTACATAGTCTGTATGTGTGTGAAACATGTACATGTGGTTTC
This sequence comes from Architeuthis dux, assembly GCA_006491835.1. Lineage (NCBI taxonomy): Eukaryota > Metazoa > Mollusca > Cephalopoda > Oegopsida > Architeuthidae > Architeuthis > Architeuthis dux. The sequence continues at coordinate 4,591,077 of VCCN01000420.1, read as the reverse complement.
CACTTTCGAAAAACAAATGTGGGTCTGCGTTCTCTCTCAGCCCGATAATAAGGATATCATTTTCATCTTTTTCTATATAATACTAAAAGTATGATTCGCCCAACCAAATTTAGCATGCATACTCAATGGATATAAGGGAATGTTTTAAATTAAAATATATACGAGACCACATGTATGTTGCTTCCCTTTTGAATAGTTAATAATATACGATGTTTGGTACTAATAGTGAATTGTTGTCATGCCTTTAATTAGTCTTCAATCCGTCTACTCAATGTAATTCTGTGAATGAAATCTAAAAACTAAAAATTCCACTCATGATTAAAAAAAAACGTGGATCAATATTTACTATAATGATATAAGTCTATACAAGACAGTGGCTGACTGCCATTCACTGTCTACACAGTGATTCCCATACTATTAGTTTTAAAAGAGAAACTGTTTTTCCCAGTAATGTTCACAAAAGTTTAAACAATCTTTTAAATATTTTAGAGGGGAATGTGTTTATACCTTATTGAGAAATGACGGTTTTGTAATGAAATACACTCTGGTTGTGTGTTCGTGTATTCGTGTGTTCGCTTTTAAGCATACTTGGATTTGCCATATCATGTTCTCTGGGCTAGGATTTGGGTCAAACGTTTGACCGGGTCACACGGAAGTCACAACAAAGAAAATGCGTTCGACCAACCAGAGTGGTTTGCCGTGATTTCAAATCGGTCGGAACTTAGAATGAGTTGGACAGACGGCAGCAACAGGTCAACAAACTAGGTGAAGGAGGGAGGTAGGAGGAATCCCGGCACCTTGGTTTGAACTGCTACACTCATCGTCAGTCCTTCAGTAAAGAAACGTGCAACCCAACGACGAGACGTCTCTCATCGGCGAGAAGAAAAACCGGCATTATTGTACAGTTTTCCCTCAATCGTTGTACTCAGTCATGTAACGCCACATCAGATACCACATCAAATAATCTCCTTTCAAAGCAAAGAAAAAGATCATTATTTAAAAATAAAAGAAATGTGCATACACGATTTTCAATATAACACAGGCCAACGGCTCCATACCCCACCCCCCATGAACCCTCTGACTGGCCTGGATGTTAGCGACAAGAAAAGAATGAATCAAAATCACACAGTAATAAATATTCCTTTTGGTTCGAGAGGTTTGTTTTCTAGAGTTTACAGTATTTTAATGGGATTAAAAAAGACGTTATCGCTGTTAACACAAACAAAATAATGTTTTATCAAACAACTTCCACCAGTGGCATCAAAAGAAATGGATCAACATTGTTAATCACCGCGGAATGCCACGTGCTTCATTCATTCATTTCGTGTTGCTCGCAGCAAAACCAGTCAGATGGTTCAGGGCGTAGGGGTAGAAGAACCGTTGGCTTGCTTTACTGAGCGTAGTGTACAGATCGGTCTCCTCCTAGAAGGATTTACGGGATCGCCACGCAAGGCTCTCTACATGATCCCTCGCTGCTTACAGCACATGATATACCCAGTTGGTTACCCATCTGGGTACTGACTAGTGTAGTATAACCGGCATTCCATCTCGCTGATGCGACGTCTCGTTCCAGGGCTGCACATGTACGGGAGAGAAAAGTCTGTGGAGGGAAACAAACAGTTGGTCCATACAGGAGAAAGGCTCTCCCACGGGACCGGAGAGAAAGACGACTCAATTCAGTAATTTCAAGGAAAGTGCGGGTTTCTTTTATTTCCGTCGGTAAGCTTTTAGCATGGCCCGTTCGCGGATCAATCAGAGTATTGAATTCTGTGTTTATGAAAATCTAGCGAGTTGGTTAAGTTCTGTTCCTAGTTACTCTACTGAAAGAATGTATCGTGATCATAGCAGTTGAAATCAGGGCGCACTGGTTTCTTCCTCCTACTCTCTCCCACGGGTGAGGAATGGAACAACGGTTCACGTCGCTGGTCTGAACCCAACTGAATAATTGTCCCCCGATTTAAAACAATACTTGACGGAGCTGTTTGGTCGAACCCATTTTCTTTGTTCGCCCACTTCCCTGTGTCTCGGCCAACCGTTCCCTGTGAACCGGTCAATCGTTTGACCCAAATCCTGGTCCGACTTCTGATATCCCCCAGCTAAGCGCAAATCATAATACTACGTCCCAAAACGTCAGTCTTCTGTACCCCCTTCTTTCAGTAAGCGAACACACGAACATACAAACACACGACCCGATTGTATTTCATTGCACTAAGCCCAACGTTTCGTATATTCAATGACCGTACGAGAACCGTAACACCACCCCCTATTTTGCGACACATTCTTCCATGGTTAGACTTTCAAAACGACGTTTCCAAAAGCAGAGAGTAAAAAAGGAGAAGAGAACTCGATCAATTCAAATCCGTTTAATATTAATGATATTGAAGGAGTATCTGTTATGACCAACTTGACATAGCTGGCCTTTTAAAAAAGCGTGTGGCCATGACCTTTTTGTTTAGTCATATTTAATGTTGTGTACGTTGTGACTTTGTGGCAGTAATATTTTTCATAACATTCTTATTTTAGGCGTGTATTGCAGTACTGCATGCTTTATAAACAATCATTATTATTCATTGTTCTTAATAGTATTGTTTACCTTACGAGTATGTTTCAGTTGCTTTATATCACAACTTTACTCATCGTCATCGTAATGTTTCGACCGTAGCGATAAATACACAGCAACTGAAACATTAAGATGAAGGTAAATAGTAGTATAAATATGTTTTTCTTTAGTTAATAATGATGGTTTACAATAGGTCATCCAATAAAAATAAATACTAAAACATGACTGGCTGCTGGAGGGTCAAACTCCGTTCCGACTTCTATTACGACTGATACTTACTGCAGCTTTTGTATTCTATATACATAATAAATAAAACCTATTTTTAAAAATGTTCTTTCCTATATTTATTCATTAGAACGGAATAACCACACGCGTATATGTATGACAAATTTCGTTAATTTCCAAGACTGGGGATTCTACATATCGGTTTACACCCCCCCACATGTTGGTGAGGAGTGTTCTTGGTGTTCTTTTTACAGTAGGAAAACAACGTCCTGGAGTTTGACAATAATTGTTTTTATAAACTCTTTTGGCATTTGGCCAGTTTTGCCATTTGTATTACTGTTTTGGTCAGACACGTCTCCAATTATCTGGCAACCCTGGTCCACACATTGCGGGAAAGCTTCAGTTAGCCATGGGGCAATTGCATTACGCTTGAAGGCATCGTTAATCACTGTTAGCTTATTGTCTATTTATTCAAACCACTTGACATGAAATAATACAACGTTCGAAACAGTCTTCCAAGGTGACGTAGGTCATTGAATCAGACAGTTAAATCATGCAGTACAGATACAACACACATGCTATATATATCCTTGTATAAATGAATATATATTGCTTCATTTTATTCTGTCATATCAAACTGGTAGACACATTTTCCTTATTTTAGATCATACAACATGAAGATGAAAAGATCGAATTCAACTGTTAAAGCCAGTAGAAAACCATATCCAGTTGAATGCCAACGGCATTAGTTTATCACATAGGAGTAAACATAGCAACGCACGTAATTTCACGAAATTATTACGTGAAATGTCATTATAAAAATGGGGTTTCCAATTGTCTTTTTTCTAACCGAAAGTGTACCTATAATGTGGTGTTTCCTGAGTGCAGCATCAGCACGATTAACTCTATGTGGTAGTTCACAGGGTTGACATGTTGGCCATGTTATAGGCACATTTGACAGATCTGGCCTTTCTTTAAAAGCATTCGGCCATTAACTGTTTGGTTTGGCCATATTTAAATATTTGGCTATTTGTAATTTGTTGTAGTGGTATTTTTATAAATTCTTATTTTTGGTGTGTACCTCAGTATTGGAATGTTTTATAGACAATCATTACCATTATTAATAATGTTTGTCAGTTTTTGGCATGCGTGTTGTCAGAAACATCTCAAACTATCTAGCAACCCTGGTAGTTCAATTTACAATGTTTTCTTTTGTGTTCTAAAATTACTTTCAATGCTTATGCATAGTAAAACTATTAGCAGTGCATTTAGATTAGATTATACATATGTAGCAACCACTTTATTATTTAATGATATCTCTACCAACTAAGGAAATGCATACCAGTAGATTAGGCACTAGCCGTAGACTGCCTGGATAGCTAGAAATACGAAACTAATACAGTCCCCATTTCTCGTGACGTCGGTTCCGGCCACGGCCTTCTATATGACGACAAGGCAACATCAATCGTTGCCCATTCTTAGATCTTCCTAGAATGAGGCACGTGTGCACTCTAAAGCATACGTTTATTTCCTTCATCATATTCGCTCACTACCACTAACATGCTTAGCGAAGCCTTGGTCTCTCAAGCCAGTAACCTTTCTCGTATTCTCCATGTGTGTTCATTCCTTTCACCTAGACTTGAACGAATGTCTTCACACCGTGGAGGTTAACTACCGGTTATTTTCTGGCGATCAATTCCTCTTGTTATTTTCAGACCCGGTTCACTTAATTACTTTCCCACCAAGGTGTGCTTTCCAGTACGCGTAGTCATGTCATCTTCTATTCCAGACGCGAGGCCTAAAATAAACGTACTTTAACTATTACGACGTGCTTTCGGCGAAATCATATTTGTGTCGGTATACGAATTATGCCTCGGGAGCCACGATCGTAGTTCTAACCCACACAACCTCTGGTGAATATATTAGTGTGCATATATTCCTGCCTCGACTGTTTTGTACATCTCTGTCCACTTTGCTACTGAATTCATGATTACCAGTAATTCATTTTGGTATGTCAGAAAAACCATATCTACCGTTATTAACAATTCAGTATTTCTTCTCTCCGCCTAAACGTAAAACCCATCGCTTACATACGCTAGGTTACACATATATTTTCTATGTCCCAGTTAGAGGATCCACCTAAGCTTATTTCTGGTCAAAACCCTGCCTACTTACGCCGGCCCTCTCTTTTAGATAGTTCTTAAATCTTCATGTTTTTTCTCTGTTGTTAAATGTACGTACTCATGTAGTATTCATGTTTACGTATTATAATGAAATGTATGTCGTTAATTTGTATGTCTACAAGTTCTGCATTTTGTCTTTATTACGATTTCTTTGCCTGGTATTCTTTAGACATGGGTTCTCGTCTCCATTGTTTGACTTTAAATTTACCACGCGTATTTCACTGATCAATCAAAGATGGTGGAATCCCGTGGCTTGTTTACGTTCTAAAAACAAGATGGCCACTTCCGCTTTCATCTCCAAGTCTCTCCGTGACGTCAAGGATTGTCTGGCGCGAACAGGAAGTACTTTCCCATCATGCAACAGACGAATATGGGTACCTGAATATTTTCCTGCTCGTCGTTAACTATTTTCCTCCTTTTTAGACTTTATTATAATAATTATTAATATTACTACTTTTAATCATTGTAAGACATCCATACTTATACTTGTAAAACCAAAACCTTATTTCCTATTAATTTTACACAGATATTAGGACTATTATTTTCATTATCATACATATAATATACAGTCGAATGAAACAGTAGTTTAATTTCTAATGTGTTTTCGTATTATATAAATGTACTGTTGAGCTGTGCACTCTCAAAGTGTTACGGAGACATTACATTATAGATATAACAGTTGCTCCAGCAAATGAAAATTCATTTTACCTGATGTCCAAGGCATTTCCATAATAAAATAAGTTGCAATGTATTACTATAATAGCATTAGCTGCAATACTTTTAATAGTAAAGTTCAACATGAAGTTATAAAACAGAGCTGTATAATTGTCTATATGCATAGGGTTCAAATGCAGTGGTCGAAAAATACAGCCGTGATTATTGTTTCATTTTTTTCTCAAGCGCTAAAGGAAAAGATGGCCGTAATCAGTCCATTGAACATAATCTCATAGATGAAGTAAACAATATTTTTCAACCTATTATACGAATAGTCGAAGAAAACAGCATTTGTTTATCATATGAGAATAGAGATAGCAAAGTATCTAAATTCACAAAGCCATTACGTGCAATGAGTTCCGAAATACCCTGTTCCACCAAGGCTGTGCCTATTAAGTGGTGTTTGCTGGGGGCATTATCCGTGTGATTAACTCTCTGTGATAGTTTATTGTCTAATGTGTGTGTTGTCATATTATATAAAGTTAATGTTGAGGGGTACACTTTTTTAAGGAGTTAAATATGTTTTACCTGCGATTATCTATTTATATAAAACAACTGTCTCTGTCTGTCTGGCAGTATCTACCCCTATTAAACATTGGTACAGCTTAATCAAATTTGGTATTAGAGAGGATTCTTTTATTTACATGTAACTGTAATGCTAAATTGAAAACTTGCTTTCCCTCCAGAGAAGATATATATATAGATAATATTAGATATGCGACACACTTGTGCATCAATATCCTACGTACACCGTAGTTATGATCCGATTAGAGCTCAATACAAAAGTAGAGCGAATATTGGTGGGAATCTATTTTAATGGTTCATTACAAGCGGTACTGCTGGTTTTACATAAATATTTTCATAATGAACATTTGAATGTTATTTCTAATTATTGTCATACATCTAGATCTCATGCTGTTCTGTGAATGGCTGGCCAGTTCATCAAATGAATGTCCGACGCAACGCCCACGCAAACCACGGACAATAATCTGACGAACTGGCCAGCCATTCTACGAATAAATGGCGTGATCGGAAATAAAGAGTAAGACCAAGGTGAGAATCGAACTCACACCATCTAGCCAGAGTGATTCCAGTAACATCTGGCGACAATAACCATTCGGCCACTTCGGCTTTTCAAGGTTTACATAAATGTTTAGATATGTATTGTACACATGTGTATACGTTGTGTATGTGTGTTTGAGTGCGTGTGTGTGTCCAATGTATAACACTATAACATGCATTAATGCTTTGCGTATATAATAATACAAAAGTGTTTAGATATGCATGATATACACATGTATATATTATGTAAGTGTCTGTGCATGTTTGCATGTGTATATTTTTTGTGTACGCGTTCGATCTATGCATGTCCCAGTATAATAACACTAAGTTTCACACGGGTACTACAGCTCCCAGTCAGAATCCATTCATACATTTCATTGATATTTCCAAAGCAAACATCACTCCTCTTACACAATATACAGTAGTAAAGTATTCTGATCTCCTGGGGAATATCTAGTCAATACGATTCTGGCTTTCACCAATACATACAGCTATTGATCATTGACATTTCGTATTATTCACATTTAGTAACGCTATCAGTATTTTACATTTAGCGGAGAGAAACACACAATCGACTATTCAGTTCTTGTTTTGCTTCGTCGCATTCCTTAGAGACCACCGCGCAATTCAACAACGTCTCTCGCGACTCAATAGAACATCCATGGAACCAAATGTCCCATGTCGTTTGATTTGGGGTGCATTTCAATTCAATTCATTTCCATTTCTCTTACATTCTATTCCAATAGGTAAATATACATATACACTCACATATATATATACATTCATATATATATATATATATATATATATACATTTATACATACATTGATATATTTGATTGAAGCTAATTGAGTGCAGATAAGTGTACCAACTGAGCTATAAAAGTACATACGCACAGCTACTGACAAACGTGCATGTATATTCAGACACATACATATAGGGATGCAGTTGTATGATATGCATATGTAAATATCATTCTATTATATATACTACTTATGATGTTTTTCTATAAAAGAGAGAATATGTTCCTCCCTTTCAAACCCATTGACCCATTAACTGCCGATGGCGCTCGTATGCGCTTGTGCGTTTCTTTTTATCAAAGTGTGTAAATGTATTAACAAGCGACCAAAGCTGATGTTTGGCGGTTCCATAACTTGATGTTATTATCAGTACAATTGAACAATTGTGTACCAGATATAGAGATAACAATCATGATGCGATTTATACTAGACTCATACGCGTGTTAATACGGAAGTTATATTATAGAAAAACATGTAGTCTCTGGTTGTCTACATATGTCCATCGTTTGTGAAGTGTCCTCTGTAGATACAGTAGACTCCGGTTATTACGGAATCAATGCGGGTTTAAGGGTGCCGTTATAACGAGCGGTTTTATACGCAGTGTGTCAAAAATGATAAATTAAAAAAAAATACAGACAAAAATTACTTTGTATCATTAATTGATAAAACCTTTCATTTGAATTCATTTTCAGATTTCTGTTAATTTAGTCGGCATTATTTTAAGTTTTACTAATTTTAGTTTTTAAAATAATTCACTGAATTGTTCATGTTCTGTTGCTGCAAACTAATCTCTGACAACGGTTTTGTGAGAATATGATAACAAACGAGTCGTTAGAATGTGCGTTTCATCAAGTAATGCCGTTAGAACAAATGCCGTTACAGCGAGAGTTTACTGTGTTTTTTAAAAATTGATTATTGATTTGTGTGAATAGACAATGGATGAAACCAAGAGAAAAATATTATCTCGTCCTGAACCAACACGGACAATTAAGAGAGAACATACTAAACCATCCCGAACATGTTTTGCCGTGTGCTGGGGTTATCAATACATTGACCTTCACCAATCCGGCATAATTGTGACCTCCCAGAAGTACCGGATTAGTGAAAATGCCGAATTACAGAAAGTGTAACCACCTCATCATACCTTTAAATTATCATGTAAATCGGTACAAGTTAGAAAATAAGGGAACAGAAACATTACATCTAGTCCTATTCCTTGATGGAACACTATTGCTTGTTCTTTCACCATATTCCCAAACAGTTCAACATATTCATGACGCCTAATCACTTATCAGCACTTTATCGGGTTCAACACATATTCAGAAAACTTTAAGACAGCGCTGAATTAGTGAAAGAACCGGATTACATGTAGCCTGCTTAGTGAAGGTGTACTGTAATGTTATTTTTATGAAAAGGATTTTCTCAAATCAGAAATGTATAGATATTTCTGTCTCATCAGAAATATTAGATTATAGGATTGTATCTGCCATTCATTGTATTGCGTTATTGCTTTTGTTTCATTCAATATGCACAAACTTTATTAGTCATAATTTGAAATAGACATAGAGGCCATTTGGAGAGGCAGGTTTGGCTTAACGTTTAATAGCATGAACATGGAATCTGATAGGTAGGTTTCGTGAGAGAGATATCTCGTGTTTGTCGAACTATCCATCAAGCGAATCTTCTAGGGATATGGGTACGGAACAAAACATTACTAGCTGAAAACATTTTACAATATTCACAAGGGAAATAACCGAATAGTTCTGTACTTCTGTAAGAATGGATGTAAGCAAGGTTCTGGTGTGGCATTAGCTACCTTGTATAAAGAAGCCTGTAAACTGCAATATATTGGCATTAAGACTCACTACATAGCGTTGGAATGGCGTTGATGTCTCGGGAACTGTAGGCGGAGAAGTGGTGCTAAACATGAGCGGAATAAGAATAAATAAACAAAAATACATAGAAAAACAATAGTGTGCTTGCGCATATGCGAAATCACACTAATTATTAACTGGCAATGCTTCATCCAATAAATTGAAATAATATTATCTGCATATATGTTATTGTCAGTTTGCCAAAACGTTTCTGTAATGTTTTGATCCGAGAAGCTGTGATTTTCTTTTCTTTATCCTCTTATATGCTGACCTTTAACCTGTGTATATTTTTTGCTATTATCTTCTTGTTTCTCAATCTGACCTTTTTCTATTCAATATTTGAAATTGTTTGTCTTAAAACATACGAAGAATATCGTGCAGAGCCATATGGTAATTATTCAGACCCGTATTGCGTGTCATACAAAATCTATGAATTTTAGGGGAATCTACGTTGTGAGCTGTGATGTCCAGCGGTCGTCTGACAATCTTGCAACACGGCCGGCCCATTGACATTTGAGTTTTGTAATCGATTTTATTTCTCTCTAATATACTGTGCTGTATTGAGATATACCCACGTGAAGTTAAGCATGAGCATCTCTTGTGCACGTTGGGTGGTTCTTAGTTTGAGAGACAATATTTTGATTAGTTTCCATGTTTCAGCTCCATAGGTGACTACCTTACTTTTAAACTAATGTGAACTTCTTGTTCTTGAAGTCGGGGGCGTACTATTTCAGAAAACAGCGCGCTAATCAATAAACTGCCACGATTTCTCTAATTACATATTATAGTGTTGTAAATGCGGCAGCTTAATGTTGATATGCTTTATTAACGTTTACACTAGCCTATATTAAAGTAGTGTCCTTACGTTGACTACAGCATCAGTCATCCCAGGCCAGGCCTTTGACAAGTTTCTCTGACTCGCCTAGTTCTTAGAGTTTTGCAATGTGTGAAAGAGACTTAGAGGCGACAAGCACCCGATGTGGCGTCACTCATTTCACAATACGCCATTTTAACCATAGCTAGGGAGAGTAAACGGATTCCTGCTTCTCCCTAGCACATTAGTGCCAGTCTGGGTATCAGTCGAAGTTTGAACTCTGATCGCTGGGTCCATTTCCCTCGCTGCTAACCGATCGGCTAGCGGCACTTCCTTTACAGTAGCCTAATTTGTTTATACAGATAACGGGTGTCTGGACATTTGTCATTTGTTGTACTTTACTTCATTCTCAATTTAGGTTTTGCATTGAGAAAATTGACAGAATTCATTAGAGACGCGAGTATTGTCTTTATTATCCCGTCTTTCCAAAGCAAATTACCCTCAGTTGGGATCAACTGACGAGCACCAGGTTTTTAAAAGACTATAACGTTTGATATCTGTCTTCTTTAATGCAGCGCTCTAGTGTTTTCCCTTGAGCCAGGAATAAAAGCATTGATGATGGTAAAAGTGAAAGTGAAAGTATGATCGATCCATCCTTCTCTTATTGCGATCATTAGCCTAGAGGGCCTAATTATACACTAGCGACTCCGTTTCTGTAAAAACGACCATCAACAATTATTGCTTTCACGCGGCTCAGCATGCGTTGGGGTTTGACAAGTTGCATTCATTTGGAGTCACCTATTATTACTGTTCTGTAACATATAATCAACAGTTCAACTACGTGACATTATCTTTACTTGGGGAATTGTTAACAGGAGCGTTCCCAATTCAAGAATCTAGTCCCATGGTTTCAAAGATCTAATACTATTTTGAATCTTTCACTTTAGCACGAATTGTACAAAATATACAATTATTGAGGAATGTCGTCCAGACAAAGAAATGGCATTGAATTCATATCGACATGATAGTAACATACATTGTAGAGATAGACTATAATTTAGTCGTTTGAGTCGTTTTGTTGAAATACTCTCTTTGATTCTGAGCTCGAAACATCGTTCAGATAACAAACCGAGACGCACCAACATCTTCTCTAATGGTGACACGCCCTTGCATAAAAAGAAAAGCTTCTAATTATCAGTTGAAAACAATGTTACGCGGAGGTGTGAGTGGCCCTCCGTTTCGCAGCACAGGAAATGGAATAGGCAAACAGAGTTCAAACTCTGTCTCAGACTGTTTGTGTTCACTTTGCATTAATGCCGTTGGGAAACAACCAAAATTATTAGGAGAAATGGTATTCTTCAATCCATTGAACTCTCAACTTCAGTTCACTTCAGATTGACACAATAACATTATGTTTCATTTCTTAATATCAAAGTCATCTCTAAAGCGTGTACTTTTTATCATCATTGATTCTATTTGTTTCTTATTTCAAGGAGCAATTTTATAATAAACTATTTTACCAGTTTTGAACATTCATTCGTGATCAAATGATCTAACGGACGCTTGCACATCCATTTCCATTCAGTTAAGGCATTACAACATTTCCTTCTTTATGGGCTGCTTTGTTCTTGGTTCAAAACCCATTGTTTCATTCACTTTGTATTTCTGTCAAACTGATCCGACCGGGGAAATAAAAAGCTAAAACGTCACTTCATATTGGGAAACGTCCTGGACTTATACACTTAACTTGATAGTTTCATCTTGCTTTGCTTCTCTATGTCTGTCTGTCTGTCTTTCTGTGTGTGTGTGTGTCTATTTCCTCTAGTGCTGTCTCTGTGCCCGGTCTGTGTTTTCCCCTCCCTCTCTCTATATATCTCTCTCTATCTCTCTATCTCTCACTCTCTCACTCTCTCTTCTTCTCCCTACCGATCTCTCCCACTCCCTTTCCATAACGCATAACAATTTCTCGGAATATTGACCCGAATTGTCGGAGCGGAATGTTTTTGTTAATTCAAATATGAAAAGAAGAATGAATAATTGTCGCTGAATTTAGAATCAAAATTAAGAAAATAAAATAAAAAACATTTTCTTAAATTAATGTTCTATTTAAGACGGACTTTCGTGAACTTCTTCCGCTTGAGAGACACAAAAAACGAGCAGACATTGCAAATAAATCTTTAATTCTCTGAATTACAATGAACAACAAATCTATGAAACAATTTGATGCCCTTGTCAGTTCAGATCTATGTACACTTATTTGATGAGAGCTGCTATTTTCATTCCAATATACGTTCGGGGCGAGGCAATGAGTCTCCATACTATACAAGGACAGTGACAACTCTTTCATTGCATTATATTGGTCTCAAGCATGTAAGAGCGTCGAATTATGTAACAAATAAAGTGACGACAGTAATGGATTAAAGGGAGATAATTCAAATCTACTGAATGTTATTCATCTAGGTTAAGATGTATTGGGTTGCGTCTAGATTGTTGCTGAATCTAATAAAGATCTAATCAGATCTAATAAAAAAACAGATATTCTTAAATTAATGTCTTGTTTGAGATTCGTGAACTTCTTCATATACATGAAAAACAAAAAGAGCAGACATTGCAAAACAAATCTTCAAATCTCTGGAAAGACACAAACAAAATCTGGTAAAATATATGAAACAATTTCATACCATGTCTAATCAGCTGTAAGTACAATTATTTAAGGATAGCTGATATCTTCATTCAAATGTTGTCAAACTCCAGTCTGAGTCGAACGCTGGAGTTGACCCTTTCTCCCGTAACAACGACAACAATCATCACCTGATTTAGTGAATAAACCTTTCAGCATGTGTCTGTACCGTCACGTTAAACCAAAACGATATATAAAATTAGCATTTCCCTACCGTGATTTGAAATCATGTCCAAGTGTTTGTCAGGCGGCTCTCCTACCAACTGATCAAACTAACACGTCTTACATATCTACGAAAATGTATGTAACAGATACGCAAGGGCCTATTTCATTCTAATACATGACTGCATTTATATTAAAAACATACATGTTTATAGTATTCCTTTCTTGTATATACAATACAAAAGTAGTCATCTCCAGTTAGAAGTAGGAGTGGAGTGTGTGGCGTGTTCATATAACTTCTAAATATTTTCCAATTTGTATTTATCCAAGCGAGCGAGCCGAGGCGAGTGAGCTTGGTTATTGATCAAGACCCATAATTGTCTCTATGAAAACGATGTCCTTTGCAAGGTTATGCACACCAAAGCCACAACACTAAATGTTATAACAGTACGCATGTAAATATACCACAACCCAACGGATGACATACGCTACATAAAAAAACAGGATTCCAACAGTTTGTTAAAATAAACATAAAAACTGAATGCATTTAATGACCCTTACCTCTGCTGTCAAACGTTATTTCCGGTGTTGCCAATTTAAATGTTTTTCATCTGGATGCTTATGGTTGCGCCCGGATGTTAGAAATTGCCATTTAGATGAATTTCAATAAAATAAATAATATATCCATTCAATTTATAGTAATACACTGAGTAATAGTCTTAATAAAATAAGCAATATTTTAAAGTAAAAGTAAAGTAAATGTCGACGATTAAAGTCATATTTAGTTTATTAATAATACATTTCCTAGATATTATATGTATATCTTGGAGATCTAGATGGTTCTAGACTCAAATTCAGATGTAAACTTCAAAATAAAATTATCAACACTGGTTATTTCAGAGAAAGTGAGAATATTTTGAAAGAAAGTCACTCTCAATCAGGTTCTGAACGAATATTATTCCAGGTGTAATTTACAAGCTTAAAACTACTCCAATAGTATTGTTATTCAATTCGCAAGAACTGGTAATTATAGAATTCATAGCAGACGACCGACGAGCATGTAGGAGACTGGTTGGAGAGACCGTGAAGGCTGACAAGACGGCGGAATCATCGGACTTAACTGTGACACGCCACTAATATTATCAATATAAGCATTAGTATTGTAAACGCGCAAACAAAGGTCTGATGGATTGAAAAAGCCCAAAACAAAATTATTTGCTAAACAAAGCAACTATTTTTATTCCGTACATCAACATTTTTTATTTTGTTTGTATGTTTTCATTTGTTATTCAATTTAATGCATTTGTTGTCAAAGGTAACGGGGGTCCTATTGATTGAAAGCACAACATCTTTTCATGAAAAAACCTTTCAATAGAATTGTTGGATTTACGAATCTTAAGTTCTTTAAGATTCACTTTAGTTAATCTAATCGAAAAAACAATAAAGATTTTTTTCGGCAGTACATTTATGATCCATTGGACCCTAGACCTTACCAGGAATTTGATAGTTTCTAGAAAACTCTAGTTTTAGCTTGGTATATTTACAATGTAACTGTAATGATAAACTGGACCTTTACTTTCCGTCCGTTGTATGGAATTGAGATTCTGAAGTATTCGGTTATTTCCCAGTTGGTTGTTATCTAGGCTTCTTTGATATTTTAATGACCATTTGTTTTGCTTTCGTTGAGGGTTATGGGAAACGGCGGGCACTTCAGGGAGGACCCACGTACACCCTCGGACAGTACCACGTGTCCCCACTATAAACGCCCTTAACGAAAGCACAAGCACTACTTGAACTGATTGATTCTTTATAAAAACGGAAGTAGTCAATTTCGACAATGGTTAAAAGTTATGTAGACACAAAAGTAATGCCTTTTTTTTAGCAAATTATGTTTATCCATATTACAGGATTATGCTATTAATTTTGGTGAGTGTTTCGTATCAGATTTATTGGGGTGGGGTTACGATTCTAAAAAGGGGATAAAGCCGAATATCGTATTAACAATATATGTGCTCCCCTTATCCGATTCTTAATATTTTCTTCTTTTTTACAACGAATGATATTTAGCCGAAGATGGCCCAAACAAGAAGAGGGATCTGTCAGTTTTCTGCACTTTGAAAATCTTTTTCTTAGTATGTGATGATTGAAACAAACTGTTCAAGTTTTACTTTCAAATACATATGATTGAATTTGAGTATGAACAGGTCGTTCCCCATGAAGGGCACGTTCCAGGACGAACCCAACAATACTGGTTTCAATGCACCTATCAAGGCAGTTGTATCAAATGTTGCAGATGGGGAATCAGCCAGGAAATAATTTGGAAACTAGGTGAGCGACGCCTGGTTTATGCAGTTGATTGTGTTTAACAATATTAAATTCCATATTTTGCCAGTAGAATGTCACTTGGCCACTTACAAACACCAGTTCAACTGCATGTCTACTTTTTTAATAATGTGTTTAAGCAACTTAAGATTTGCAGATGACATTTCCATGACGTCGGAAGCATCCGAGGAACTATAAAATATGCTAACCGATCTAAATAGGGAGAGTAAAAAAGTAGGCTTAAAGATGAATAGAACAAAGACAAAGGTAATGTTCAACGATAAAGTCCCCAAAAAGTCCATAAAGATAGAAGGTGAAATTCTAGAAGAGGTCGAGGAATACATCTACCTAGGTCAAGTAATGAAGCTTGAGAAAGACCATGACTGCGAAATAAAACAACGCATAACGATATGCTGGAAAGCATTTGGCATGAATAGAAACATTATGAAGAGCACGTTGCCAATGTGTCTGAAGCGTAAAGTATACAACGGTTGCATAATACACACCATGACGTATGGATGCGAAACATGGAAATTAACCAAACGAGCTGAAAACCAACTTAGAATAGCACAGAGATCCATGGAAAGAGCAATGATAGGGATAATTATAAGAGCTAGAAAAAGATCAGCAATGAGCAGAGAAGGACTATAGTGAAGGATAGTATACAACTAATTAAACAGCAAAAATGGAGATGGGCTGGCCACCTAGCAAGAAGACATGACAGTAGATGGGGGAAAAGACTAACTGTCTGATGCCCATGGGACAGTAAGTAGGAAAAGACCAGACACAAGATGGAGGGATGAGAGAGAAAAGTTTGCCGGTAAGACTTGGCAGAGGTTAACACAAGATAGGCACTCATAGGAGGAGGTGGGAAAGGCCTTTGTCCAACAGTGGACTTACAACGGCTGCTGCTGATGATGATGATGATTACATGTCCTAGATTTTAGATATATATCTAGGGAATGCAGATGTTTTTAGATAGTTTTTACTCAAATTTAGATGTAAACTTAAGAATAAAGTTGGCAACTCTAATTAATTCAGAGAAACTGTTTAGGATTTTGTAAGAAAGTCGTTCTCAATCATAATCCGAACAAATACTCTTCCGGGAGTAAGTTACAGATCACAACTACTCCAGGATGCTTAAACTAAATAACACACAAGACATCGATGCCAAGTAGATACGGAATGGAAATAGTGTGGTTTTTCTTCGCAACTACTCTTCTAGTTAGTGCTCTTTCAATCAATGAGACCTTTGTTTGCGGTTTTACAGTAATACTAATACTATTAATAGTATTAGTGACGTGTGACAGTTAAATCCTCCAAGTCCGATGATTCCGCTTTCTTGCCAGCATTCACGATCTCTCAAGTCTCCTCCATGCTCATGGGTCGTCTGCTATGAATTTTACAATTTCCAGACCTTGGGAGTTTCGTTTAAGTCTCTTTGATATGTTGTAATCTGGTAAAATACTCCCGGAATAGTATTCGTTCAGAACTTGATTGAGAATGACTTTCTTTCAAAATATTCTCACTTTCTATGAAATAACCAGTGTTGACAACTTTATTCTCAAGTTTACATCTGAATGTGACTCAAAATCATTTTGAAACATCTAGATTTACCAGTGAGGCGAAACAAGTAGCTGGATACCTACACACTATTCAGTCAATATACTTCCGATGCTCGCATTTACTTGACATTCTCACAGGCGATGTATTTTGATATAGAATTAAGAATTACATATTTCCAACCATACAAGGCAGAATGAAATATAAACAAAAATGATGGTGGAAAAAGCTTTTGGACACTATTAAGAATTCATCATAAACATGTTATTTAAGAGGGAATGCAGGTATAGACCTTTCTCTACCTGCATAGCAACCTTTGTAATGTCCCAGAAATTCTTAACAAAGGTATGATTTTATCACAGTCATCATTCACTACATTTACCTTCTTGAGACACGACAGACATGGTTAAAGTAAAGGAGCTCTCAACCGAACAAAGACATGTCGTAATTAAGCAACATAATGAATGTTTGAGCTACAGGGTCATTGCCAAGATGTTAAATATCCCTGTTGGGTCGATTATTATAACTGGCGCTCCACGGAAATCTCTCCTCGAGCAACTCGAAAGATGCTAAGAACAATCAAAGTGAATACAATTGTGACTCGAAAGGAGATCCAAGATAATATGAGAGCAGCTGGTACATAACTTACTAAAATAACTATTAGCAATGAACTACACAGGAATGGCTTAAAATCCCGTACGCCACGGAAAACACCTGTGTTGAAAAGAAGGCACAGAGATTCCCGGATGATGTCCGCTCATTACTATGACGGG
>VCCN01000420.1:4523481-4535664 GCA_006491835.1 Architeuthis dux | reverse complement strand
GTGTGTGTGTGTGTGTGTGTGTGTGTGTCTAAATCTATTTCACATATCGCAACTGGGCCTAGTAAGATTATAGGTGGAACCTAAACAGGGATGGCTGAAACCGTGAACACCGCAAGCTCAATACATACTACTTACTTTACTAAGTCACACTAAACAGTCACACAGTAAATATATTTGACTGAACGTTCCTCTCATACCAATGTTCGATAAAGTGCTAAGTCACTAAAGAAAAAAACATCCTCATAAAAAGGGGGAATCATTTTACTGGTGTACAACCGATATTTGAAGAAAAATATCCATAAAGCTCTGAGATTTTCGTGTTCGAGTCACTAAAACGATTCCTGTCGCGCCTTAGAAAACGACAGGCTAATATAGAGGAGATCAATTTATTTAGGCTTTGTAAAGATCCATTTTCTAGTATCACTTGAGGCAATCATCTCTTTCACGTGTAGCATCTTGCCGCTTGTTCACTTAGCAATAACACCATCTGTATACCGACGGGGACTTACTCAAGATACATTAAATATATAACGGTGTGAATGCAAAGGTGATGCCCTTTTCTAATAAACATGATAATTATAGGATGTGAAAAGATGTAAAGTAAAGAAGGAATAAATGTAGAAGACCTGATTCTACTTCATTCGTGGTTTTGCTTGAAGATATTTCAATAAAACTTCAGATCAAAAAGAAGATAATATAACATCGCCAAAATAAGGCATTACTTATTGGTTCAGTAAGTGTATTGTGTTAATTCTCTTCTTTAACAAACCTTAAGACAAGTTGAGAGTGAGTCGGGATAATCCGGCACTGATGATATATATTATGTTGTCCAGAAGCTAATGGCGTTTTTGAATGAAGAGAAGTTTGAAATGGAACATATGTTTAATGAAAGTATGTTGTATGTGATTGAACGCAATGTTGCCAATGTGTAACATTATCATGTATGCCTGTTCTTCTTTTTAAATCGTAGTTCCTGGAGTAAATGAGATTCCGAAAATCTTAGGGAATCATCGTTGAAGGATTGCTACGTTCCTGGACGTTCATGGTCTTTAAAAGACTCATCTCTTCACCGAGACCCTGGGAACCAACGCTGTACCGTGAGAACAGGTACCGAACCATGGCCAAATGATTGGCTTATGTTTCTGGCAGTTTCAATAGCTTTTCGTCCAAGTTTGAACACCTGAAGAAAAAACAAACAAAACACAGTTTGTCAAGTTTGTTTATGGGTTAATAAATCCCACCTGTACATAGTAAAGGATTTGGAAATTACGACAACTTGTACATTAAGAAGTACTCTATACAAGTATATTAACACCCGGATTGTAAACTTTACTGTTGGTATTTCTTTAGTATAACTATCAGTGTTAAACACCATTACATCCTGGACAACACAGTAGTTGTATCATTTAAAATCACGCTGAGAGTTCATGACGAAGCTAAATCCAGTAACCATCGATAATCTCCCCTTTGACGTTGAGATATCAAAGTTTAAATCATTGTTTTCCCTTCATGGCTAAATATACATCCTATTCAAACGAAACTAAATCTCCTAAACTAATGGTGGGATACTATTGTTTTAATTTACACAGTCAGCATAATAAACCGGGATGTTCATTCAATTATGTCTGTTGTGCGTGCCAGACCAGATAATACAATCAGAGGAATTAGGGATGTTTAATGGAGCATACCATCCAATCAGTAAGAGAGTTTTGAAGTTGTTTCATTTGTTTTACAGACTCTCACATACAATGTTTCCCTACTCGTGGGCGTGAATATGTTGGCAACAGTTGCTTTTAATTCTGTCAAACAACAGTCCAAGTCTACCGTAACAACAAGAGCACGTTTCGTCTAATTTAGGGGCGTAAACCCTTCACGGTGTGTCTGTACCGTCATGTTAAACCAAACCAATATATAGCATAAATATTTCACTACCGTGATTTGAAATCACGATCAAGTAATCAATAGACAGCCCTCTTACCGACAGAGCTAAACTAACCATACTTATATATCTACAGATTTATTTACAATGTTTCGTTCCACTTGCTTATTTATATATGAGGTATGTTCAAAAACATCAAGATAAGTTTTCCACCGGAGACATTTATGTTTTTGAGATTTGTATGCATTATTTCACCTATGAATTCTATTCATTTTGTTTAATAGTTTTGTTTTGTTTATTTGAATTAGTTTTGTTTTGTGTAATTGACGTAGGAACTTCATGTTACGTCGGGCATTATGTTCATTACCAATTCAAACTATAAACTTGCCAGGATGTTATTCCATAATTTTAAAAATAATGTTAATCATGTTTTCTTTCAAACATAGCAATAGTGGACAGCGTTTTAAAAACAATTTATTTCAAGAAGATAGTGTTTGTATTCATGTACATTGAATATGTTTCATGAATGTTGTATTTGTTTTGAAGTTAATGTATATATAGTGTGTATAGTCAGAGACGCCTAAAGGGGTATAATTAATAAATAAATAAATAAATAAATAAATACATAATAATATAAACAATTTCTAACAACTTGCTGTTTCGCATTCATTTCTTTTGTGCATTATCTTAATAGGAATGACATATTATTATGTATGATATCTATTATTAAATCCAAATATAAATTTGACTTGAAAATTAGATGGTGCCCAACGCACTACTGGTACTCATGAAAGTATTCTTCAGAAAGGTTCGGGACCCCTTATCAAGATGGACGCCATCAAGAGGTTTGTGTGAGAAAAGAACGATCTCTATATAACGACATCGGGGAGTTGACATTAGAAAATCAAGCTCGATAAAATTGTATCTAGACGTTATCCTATACCTTTTCAGGAGCAAGTTAAAGATTAGATTAAGCAAATCAGAAACTACAACATGCAAATTAAAGGCAACACACCAATTAAAACTAATGCAAGAGAATTAAAGAAATACAACAAGCACATTAAGAAATAAAGCGAGATAAA
The DNA here is from genome assembly GCA_006491835.1 of Architeuthis dux. Taxonomy (NCBI): domain Eukaryota; kingdom Metazoa; phylum Mollusca; class Cephalopoda; order Oegopsida; family Architeuthidae; genus Architeuthis; species Architeuthis dux. Next base: position 4,532,703 of record VCCN01000420.1, on the reverse strand, counting down.
GAAATAAGGTGAGCACATTAAGAAGAACAGCAATATAGCTGAATCAATATTAAGTTTTGGAGTTAATTTAGTTGAAACTTGTCTATTAATAAAATTCACTTTTTTTGTCTCGTTATTCCACACCAAAACCTAACACCCACAATTGTTAATTCCGAACTATTGGAAGTATTATGGGGCCGTCAATGGGACCTTCAACAATCTCAAGACTGACCTTAGGGCTACGTTCTAGCGCATGTTGGTGTCTCTCATACCATCACCTACTGAGATTTAGACCAAAGAGCAGGTGGGTGTGTACTTTAAAAATGCGATTATATCTAGAACTATTCGCTTTTTGTCGTTTTTCTTCTCGATTATATATGCAATACAAAAGTGGCAGTAATGATATTCAGTCGAAATATAAGTTGGAGTGGAGTTTGATTCTGTTATTTCTATAAAAGAAAAATAGAACGTTGGGTACTCTCCTCAGCGAATGGAAGATGGCACCATTAACACAATTCATAATTAATCTCCGTGAACAAGAAATTCATGGATATTCAGGTTTCCCCAGCTATCTGTAAGTAGACCGATTATATGATAGCAATTCCTGAGCTGTAACCTTTTAGCGTAGCACCACCGGAGAAACAGCGATAACAGAGACTCTCTTTCCTTACGGATATTACATAGTACACCTGAAGAAGACCGTAGACTGATTCGACCGAAACCTTCTATCAACATCACACATAGGAAGAAGAGATTGGATTGTCCGAAAACGTTTGGAAAACTAAGTTTCTATTGTTATAGCTCTGCAAACGACATATGATCTGTTGTATTCATTCCTTCAAGAAAAACATGTCTCATTTTATTCATTCTCTTTACATGAGAGTTAATCAAACTAATCGAATCAACTGATATCTAGCTTTGGAAAGAATGTTTTTTTCTTTAAATTAAACGGACATTGTTAGTGTTATCCAATTGACGAAGGTAGATTTAAACCACTTTTATTCGTATAAAAAATCTCTTGAAACAGTTATCGGGATTTTAAATGATTGTTTGTCTTAATTCATTAATTAAATGAATTGTGGCTTCTTCGGAAGAGTTGTGTCGAAATTAAACCTATAAGAAAAGTATCACAGTGAAGCAAATGTGAAAAAAATATTTAAAACAATAATTCACCTAATATCGTGAAATAACATTATTTTCAGTATCCATTGATCTGCTTATAATGATTTGTTCTAAGTCAGAGGATGGAGCAGGCGTTTTTTTTCCAGCGGATAAACAAGAACAAGAACAACAATCCTCAATTAATGTACTTTTCTTAGAAACCTGTATTCGGAAGTAACTCTCGTCTTAGTTTCAAGAGAGAGAGAGAGAGAGAGAGAGAGAGAGAGAGAGAGGGAGAGAGAGAGAGAGGGGAGGGGGGTCCTTAGTAGTTTATGAACATACAATATTTGTGATATATACAATACACAAGTTTCAGTGATTATCTACATTAGGAGTAGAAGTCGGAGTGGAGTTTAACCCTGCAGCAACCGTATGTGTTGTTATATTAATTACTAGTGTACCCATGCTGTCAAGAATAAAGGCATATAGGAATTTGATATCGTGTTAAGTCACTGAAATGTTTTTTGTCTAATGTATGACAATTTTACAGTTGTTGTGCCGCGTTCCGTCATACGATGAAGTTTGAGAAGCACTGTTTTGATGGAACTACGAATAGCATTATGCTAAATTTGATGTGTTGCAGTCATAGAATACAATTATAATTCCACGTGACTTGTTATTATAGGTGTAAATGGGAGGGTATTAAGCTGGGATTTAAACCAATATTAAATATATCTCCTTTATTAAAGAATATCTGACTCCATTGATAGTTAAAAATGAACGGTGAAAACAATAACAAAGATGAGAGCGTAGTAATCTCTAACGGTAAGCTAATAGTAGCAGTAGTAGTAATAGTACTGAGTGCCTATAGTGATAATAGCCTTTAGGGTCTGACTGCCGATAGTAAACTAAGGTGCTGATTGGACTAGAGAAAGAAAGTGTAAATGTTAGCGATAGCCGCTTTCTTTCTCCATCTGTTTATGCAGTAGTAGAAGGGGTGAAATGCATGTATGTTGCAAGATGCACATGGTAAATAACGCATTGTAGTGCTCAGCCATTGACAAGAAGAATAGTTCGTATATTACTTAGTAAAGTGTCCTTAGTTTGTTGAAAATGTTAAGGAAGAGAGTACGTGTGTATGTGTGAATGTGTACTTACATGATCAGAGTTGAGAGGCGTGTCTCTGTGGAACCGTCATGGCGACCAAATAGACTGAACAAAGATGAAGATTAAATCGGTCCTTTTGTAGATGTGAGTGGTGGATGTGTGGTTGGTCGAAAAATCTACCGGTGAAATGGGTATCGTCACAAATCCAAGATGAAATGTAAGGTGACAGGAGTACAGGGGTTTACCAGGCTTATTGGCTAAAAGCGTATTAAGTTGGAGTCAAGTACATTAATGTCATGTCCTGAAAATGAATATTGTCTCCACTATTGTACTATTACAATTGTCAACAATGTGTTGTGATATATTTCATGTAATTTTGGATGGCGATTCCAAATATGTAATCCGTTTTCTTGTATCAAGTATCTGAGATTAAAGTTGATTTTCAGCATAAACCACTATATAGCACTACGGTGGGTCCAAAGCTCAACGTATTTAGCGTGTCCTTCTGCGTAGTATCTTCTTTGTATATCTCATACAGAGTAATGTTGATTTGCTGCATTGAAATGTTCTGACTGATACAAATCTTGTTTGGATATTCGTAATTTGTTGTAATGTTGTAAGAAATGTTGTACTGCAACGTTGATGTGAAAGAAAAGTTCACTTTTAGTGACCATTGTTATCGGACATTACAGATTGCACTTGTGATAAATAATGACGTTAAAGCAGTGATGTATTTATTATTCCAGTTTAAACATTTAATGAATCCATTTTGCACACGAGGCAAGGAAACGGCAAGTACTTGTTTAGATGACTGTTAGTACTTTTAACCCGTTAATTGCAGAAGGTGGCAAGTGTAATAGTTATACATTGCAAGATAAAAACTCTTGACCATTGCAATATAATCAATTGCAAGTTATACACTGGAAGTAATACATTGTAAAATAAAAAGGCATGATTCACAGATGGAACTGAGTTGCCATCAATCACAATGAAACATAAGGTTTCTTGTGTTAGTCGTAGCTTTGCAGAGACGCAAATGTCCGCCATTCGCATGGGGACCTTGGTTGTGGAATAGCAACACAGTATTTATGAGAAAAATATATTATTCACTTTCCTTAGTTTATTTTTCTTCTCATGTGAACGAATTTAGAGAGCGCCAGGCTATCGCGTTTACAAGACAACAATGTTCACTTGCTTTACTTAGGCGTGTGAGCTATTCATGAGTTATGCGTGTGAGGCGAATCGAATGGCAAGTCCCGGGGAAGAATCGAAACCGTCTTGTGTTGGGGCGATTTGAGTGGGTTGGACCTTCTGCCTGAGTGACCAGCCGGTTCCTTAATCGTTTCAAAAGAACACACCGCCGGTGACCATGGGGTCAAATGACCCCCAGTCGAATTTTGATGGCGCCAGTCAAAATCAGTCGGCACGCATGTACACACGGCACCTGAAACTGGGATCAAATATCAGCCTCCACGCACACCCATATTTCGTTCCACTAATAGTTCATTCCGCTACATAAGCAAAATAAACTATCTGTAAAATATACACGGATATGGCGGGAATACAGATTTGACGGGTAGCTTGAACTGTCTGCTATTTGTAGCATACAGTGTTCGTCTCATATATTCGGTCTTCTAAGTGCAAGGCATTTGAACAGAGAATTACCTTCAAACGTGACTGACACACGCAGCAGGGACATGTCATTACTTATTTCACCTTGGTCACGGCAGTACTATTTTATCCTTGCCAATCCCTACCACATGTTAATAAAATATGTATATGCCAAAACTATCTCTGCCAAACATAAATGGACTATTTCGATGCAACAACTATCCCTGCCAATTGCTAATACTACTAGTTATTAAACGCTAATGAAACGTGTTGCAGGGAATGACAGGGACTTTGTTTATGTTTGAGAACTAGTAGTAATGCGAAGTGGCAGGGAATGGCAGGTAGTGACATGGATAAAATGTGCCGCCATATTCGTGGTAGGGAATGCAACCTTGAATTTGTTTTTAAAGAGAATTCTGTGAAGACCGGAATAAATGGTATTCCGAACTGACGATATTACCTGGTGAATCTTGCGAATGAAAGAGAAATCTCCCCAACCAAGAATAAGTAAATATTCAGAAACGAAACGAATGGGACTTAATGGAAATGTATGTGTAGACTCACCTATATTCGATTATGGAGATAATTATTAATAACATCTAATACAGAGACCTCTACATTTTTCATATAACAAATTATAAGAGTAAGAAAACACAAATAATTGCATTTCTTATAATATGATTTATATTGTATAAATTATATCAATATCTATCGTTCTATTTTCCACACAATTAGTTCTGTTTTCCGGCATTTTCTGAGGTCCGGTATTTCCTGTGGTCCGGCACTTTCTGTGGTCCGGTATTTCTTGTGGTCCGGCATTTCCTGTGGTCTGGCATATCCTGTGGTCCGGCATTTCCTGTGGTCCGGCATTTCCTGTGGTCTGGCATATTCTGTGGTCCGACATTTCCTGTGGTCTGGCATTTCATGTGGTCTGTCATATCCTGTGGTCCGGTATTTCCTGTGGTCCGGCTATGGTTAGAGCCTACGGCTGCCGGATTAAAGAGGTACAACCGTACTATTTTTATGTCCAGTTAAAGTAATTCAGCTTTTCTTTTGTTGCTCTTATTTAGAGAAACAACTTTCTTCATCAGACATTATGCATCTCATGAAATGCCCCACCTCGTTAGAGTTAAATCAGAAAATTAACAAAATGATACAACTGTATCTGGAGCTTTTAATTAAATCTTCAAAGGCCATCGGCATTTAATTAAGTTGAATGTTTCTCTCTCTCAAGCAGCCAGTCCTTTTTTCCAAAACGAACCAATGGAAAAGGTTAAAAAGAAAAATTGATAAATTTGATTAATATAATTGCATTTGACACAGTTTTGAATAGTTTCTACCCGAACTTTTTCTGGTTTTGTCGATTGCTGACTTTTAGAAAGTAGTGTAAAGAACAATTTCTTTTACTGACAAGCGCTATCGATTTCGAAGCAAGGAAAAACAATGTTTTTTAAAAATGCCAGCATCTAACTACAAATGATGAAATCTTTTGTCTCTGTGTGTGTATGTGTATGCACCGCGAATGGCTCAGCGGTTCTCGAGAAATCTAATGAAAATAAATAAAAAATGAAAGATTACAAATATTTCGTCAGCAATTTCTATCAATTACCTCCCTTGTCTTTCAATCCGCTCTTCGTTAGAAAACAATTTGCATACCGAATTTTCCTAATTACTGATAACATTTTTACAAGTTTAAATATATTTTCTATAGTTTTGAGAAAGGTCATTAATATTGGACTGGTTCTTCGGACGGTTGAACTCCTTCTTGTTATTTGTGTTGTAAACACGACGTTTCGGCTGATCCATTATTCGGCCTTCTTCAGGTGTAAAATCCGAGTGTGATTGGTTAAACAGAAATCATGTTATGTTATGCTACCCCCCTTGAACATAATTTCTGTTTAACCCATCACACAGTAACTGCTGTAGGAAAAACAGTCACAAATTGGACGGGTGAGATACGATGTTTTACCGGTGCGCTCGCGCGTGTGTGTGTGTGTCTGTGTGTGTGTTACAAAAACAACATTGGAAAAATGAAATGTAAATCACGTATCTACATCCAATTTTGAAATGTTTTCCTAATTGGATGACCTATTAAGAGAATTCTATGAATTCTTACATAACAAATGTATTTTAAAGAGAAATACACTCATGCAAATATATGAACAAATATATATTTAAATGTAATCTTTTTAAACCTATCAGTGAGTAAATACATATCCTTACAATGTTCCTATACCCAGAGCCGATAACATACGTAAGTCCACCACACACATCACCTTGAACTCATATGTCGTTTCGTGGTCCCCTTGCTGTACATGCCATCCAAACCGCTGTCATTTCGCGGGGAAATATTCTTTATTTCAGTCAAAGCACGTACGTATAAGTATATTTCTGCGTTTCTTGATCTACGTGCTCACGTATCCTTCTGCACGAATGCAGAAGTGGTTTTCTGATTCCGGGCTTATCAATCATACGTACGTTTATTAGGGCAATATTGACAGCTTCAAACCCCAGTTAATGGGAATATGACATGGTTGACTCAGCAATTCACATTCATGCCCAGCTGTATGAACTGCCGGTGAAGATAATAGGTAGACCGTTCTACACATCTTCTTCTTCGTATGTCCGACCACAGAGAATGTCTTTCATCGCGTTCCATCTTGCCTTTAAGCACTGCTATAAGATGGTGTGTGTATGGAGAAATGTCTCGATGCATTTATTCCATTGTTAGAATATCTCAAATTGGGAATTACGGGCTATTTTGTGTTTCTATGTATTCTGACCAGTTTGGTAATTGCATATCTTTAAGATGTTATGTACGGAAATCCCTATATCAAGCTATTACCAGAAAAATGCCATCGTATTAAAAGCCGTCAACCAAAACTGTAAACATAGGTTCCTTCATTTTTATCTGACTCTGGCTAACTGGGTGGTTGGCTGGCTGGCTATATATGTGTCACGCGTACAGGCGACACCAATGGAGGCAGAGGAATCAAAATGTAAATATGTATTCCTTATTATGTCAACAAAAAAACGCCCTTGAAACTTGCCCCAACAGAATAAAGGTGTTTCGTGTCCGGCTGCGTTCACGCTTGTTCTTTGAAGATTTAGACTTTTAATTGATGCAACACAAGGCAAGAGAAGTAACCTATTCATTGATCACCCCTTTTCCAATGTTTTAATTGAGCCCCACCAACGCAGTGTTTGGAAAGTCAGGGTGACCATCTTATGGACATTATTTTAAAACCTAAATAACATATGAAATTGAAGTATATACATTTGCAACAGTCACTTTCATAAAAATAATAAATACATATGAGAATAGGCATATAAATATCGAGCTGGCTTTATCACCACGGTCACGACAGCCTACACCATGTAATTTACGAAACTAAATATAGCTTCCTTTTTCCGTGACGTCTGTACTAGTATAAAAACCCTATTTATACAGATTTCCATTGCTGAATGTTGCCCCCCTAGGGCTCACTAGCCCGTGTCAATCTTTCTTGGCACGTAAACTTTTTGTCTCATCGTTTAGTATCCTAGTCGCCTAGGGCTCACTAGGTTGCGTTACTATACGTACGTCAACATCTCTTCCTTTTTTTATAAGGACATTTCTTTAAAATGCCGATATGTCTTGCTTCAAATCTCTCCACATTCCTTTTCGCCCAAAGGAATAACACGCCTCACATATAGGTTTTTCGAGTTTAAAATGACCAATGGTCTCTTTTTTTAATTCCCACTATATCAAGTTAGCGATTCATGTCCTAAACATTCTTCTTGATAAGAAACTACTCTTTTCTATACCGGTATATCTTTCCTTTCTGTCATATGCCCATTTCTTAACCGATTTCTTTGTCTCGATAACATATCTTTCGGTGCGATTATCAGCAGATATCAAGGTTCGAATATAACCACCACATCATAGAACAATCCATTTCGGTACACAAAACCCGGCTAACACAGAAACACTCTTATCTTCACCCTACACTCGTATGATCTCTCTCAAAACACTTTATGCGTGTTTACCTATTTTTGATCTGCATATATGTACCGCTTTCATTTTATATGTGTTCTATTGAATGCAAAATTCATTTCATTTCTATCTGACGCCTTTGTTCTTCGTTATCTTTTTATATGACTCGTATATTCGTTTATATTCGCCCGCCAAAATTCCAACGTGGCGGACTCGTCTTTGTCTTCTTCATTTTTGACCACATGACATATTGTCCCTCCTTCTTCCAGTTAGAACAACTACTACCACTCCCTCTGCTATCGCTACTTGCTACAACTACTAATGGCTGCTGCTGCTACATTTTTGCCTTCCTCCTCTTCCACTTCTACTACAATTGTTACTGCCCCACAGCCAATGCTATATATTAGCAACAACCAAATTTCGGCCGTTACTTTTGAATGGAGAATTCGTTTACATTACCATTTAGTATTAATTCACCCTCTTACTTTACCAACCTAAACGTCATTTTAATCATAACCTCAAACCCTACACGTTTACAAACCTTTCTGTGTTAATAACATTATTGTTTAGCTAATAGAGCGCTTTAATATTAAAATTGAATTTTAAAACCATCAGGTGTTTCTGCTCTACACAGTATATTGTCTTTTTTAGTTTTGAAGCATTTCGTTTTAATATACATGTTCTGGATATCTAGCGCTACAGATGTCGATTTTCTCTTCAGGTCTTCTATGTAGAAATATATGCTGGTCATTTAAATTGCATTTAATGTGGTCTTCCTTTTGCGAAGAAGATAATTTTATTCCATTTTTTGGCCTTTTTAGTTTCGAAATATTCTAATTTATTAGTTATTATTGATTTCTATCGTTTTAGTTCATAATTATCTCTTTTTAAATGTTTTATGTTGATTTTTATATTTCTGAAATGAGCCGAGAAATGGTTGGCTTTTAACGATAGGAAATGCAGAATAGGAATAATGTTTGATAAATAGATTCAGGCTTTCTCGGGTGACTACTTTCCGGAAAGCAAAAACATTAACGACTGACTATAAAATATTTATTTGCCATTTTGAAAAATCGATGAAACATTTTTCGCATAAAACTGACAAACTGAATTGGGATCAAATTTGGAATCCGGGCTCCAAAATCGATTCCAGTCATAAGTGAAACTTTTCATGTTACACCGTGTTCAAAATTACATTTTAATAATAAGTGTAACGTTCTTGCTGTGTTTAGTGCCTTTGTTCGCTTTGTTGTTAGAATGCGTTTGATTCGTAACCGTGTTTAAGCGTGTTAAGAAGACGGAACGAAAGACACGTGTTGATCAGGGCTATTGCCTGTGTAGAATCGAGCATTCCCCGTTCCCACTTCCGGTCTGCGTTTACTGGAAACGGAGTGGGAGCTTGCTTGGGCATGTTTATTGATTTAGCATATACATACATTACTTATTGA
>VCCN01000420.1:4309438-4320460 GCA_006491835.1 Architeuthis dux | reverse complement strand
AATATAGAAAGTTTCATATTTATATAAGTTTATAATTATATACGTATTACAGTTTTAAAGACCTTTCCTTGTCGCCGAGACCTCTTCTGAATATGCCTCGATTATTCTCACTCTTCTGAAGCGATGCTATTTGCAGCTATTTCCCCAGGCCCAACGGCAGAGTTTTCTTTCTATTTCCTTTGCCGCTAAAAATGATTAGTTTTTGTTAACAGTATGACAGGCAAGCGATGTATAAATAGGCCACAGACCCACGGGAGATATACACCTGACAAGTTAAAACATTATAATGTGGGGTCTTAAAAAAAGACAATTTTTCCTTGGGATAGAAACGGGGAACGAAATTACATTTGTGATTGCCTTAGAACTACAGTAGACTCCCATTATCACGGAACTCTCCTCGTGTGCTGTTATAATGAACGTGCGGTTGTAACGGGTGAATAAAACATACAGTATACACATTAATAAATACGACATGTAATTTAATAAATGCGACAATTAAAGTATTTACTTTTAATTCGCTCGGCGTAGAAACGTGGAAAGATATTACATTTCTGATGTCCTTAGAACTACAATAGATCCCGGTTATTACGGAACTCTAAAGAAATTAAAATATCCCAAAGATTGGTTGTTTATCTTTTTGTTTTTTTTCAACACACTGTTTTAACTTGGAAGGTGTATAATTTTTGATTGCTTTAGAAATACATCAGAGTCCCGTTATTACAGCGCTCTGTTAGACAACCGCTGGGCATGAACGATACATTAAACGGGGATCCCGGACATCATATGCGGAATTGCTACCGGCATAAAATGAGATGGCGTGGCGATTTAGAAAGATTCAGGAGATATTGGCACCGCGATGCCCACGATCGAGAGGTCTAGCACATCTTGTGGAAGGTGCAGCGACGGTCGTTCAAAGATGATCACGTCACCGTCGGGGAGTGTTGGGATAACGAAGTTGCCGTTATAATGGATGGAGTAAATACACGTTAGACCAATTACAAATCGGAAATTAAATAAACATATTCTTTTCCTCATAGATATAAAGAAATTCAAACTTGACACCCAGAAACAAAACTGAATAAATAGCTTGTGTAGTTCGTATTTCATAGCCGTTTACTAAATAAACCACTCATTTTTATTTTCATACCTGGAACAAACTATTAATAATACTGTTTTCCAGATATCATGCTGGCATAACGGAGATAAAATATAATGCTCACCTAGGGAGAAGCGACCATGTTGCCATCACGTGTAAAAATACACACACACCTGAAATATATACTAACCAACATAGTGATATATTAGGTTGTCCAGGAAGTAATGGCTTGTTTTCTTTTACATAAACATGTATACTGAAAACAAACAGTACGTTTTACGAAAAGGTTGGCGTTACATATCATTTTATCAAGTAGTTTCTTATACTTTAAAAATGGTCAAACACGACGTCTTTACGATTTCTCTTTATGAGTTAGATCTTGATGAAACCGCCTCTTAAACAGCACAGTACATCAAAAAGCATGTAACCAGGGATTAATTCGTACTTGCATGGTTCAGTATTGATTCCATAGGTTTTTGGCGAAAAGATTAGAATGTTAAAGAACATAAACGTCCAGAAAGGAAGTGATAATGACACACTAGGTATTTTGAGAGTGTATTGATCCCACGAACAACGTTTCATTTACAGTACAGTCATAGAAAAAACAATCACAAGGAAACTACTTTGATTAAATGGCCTTTTTTTCGTTGTTAATCCCTATACTTGTAAAAGCACCATTATTTTCTGACGGCCTAATATAATTATAATAAAGAATAAGATGGGGGACATGTTAAACAAGATAATAAACATCCATGAGATTCCACAAGCACCGCGAAAGAAATACATAAACACCTACGTATAACAGGGCGGTTAAATGACCTGCATTGAAGTGGACTTGAAGTAGAATATAGCTTTAGAGGTGCCCTCTGTTCAATATGACCTGGCTTGCCTCAGCTGAACCTGGTTTATGATGAAATTATGTGTATATTCCTTTACGTATTGGCAGCCTCCATTAGCCGCTTCAGGACGTTTATCCTGGGTACTTAGTATAGAGGAAGTACTGTGCATCAGTTCTAGTTTCCTCATCTCGACCATGCCGAAGGCTTCCAAAGGAAAGAATTGCTCAATACGTTTGGAGATCAACATGGCTGCAGGGGATGCCTCACCAAATTGTTACGGTAGATGGTATTCCCAGACAGTACTGACCAGGATCAACCTTGCTTAACTTCTGTGGTCGCACGAGAACCGGTGTATCCAAAGCGATGTGACCGTAACGCAATACACTGCTGTCAAAAAGGCCTAATTGAAGTACACACATATACTTATACACTTGGAATAATACCAATATTTAGCTTGTAAATTGAAGCGGGCTCGTTAACTCGCCCCTAACTAGGTCTCAAATATATATAATAGTTTATACCGGACTTTTTAGTATGCTGATATGTTACGACCTCGGCAAACCTATCAATGTTGATAGAAGTTTCTAGAAGAACCTGTCAACTTAAAATTTGACTTAATAAAGAAAATAAAGATTAGCAGGAAAACTTGAAAGTCGAATTAGTTTATTCAATTTTGCAGTTTTATAGTACAAAATATATTATCTTTTTTGGAGATTAATATACAGATGCCATTATTAATAATTATTATGAAGACCTAAATGGAGCCCACCGATATTTAATCCAGAACATGAGATATTATTTACTTAAACAAATAAATGTATATCTTTTAGCATACATTTATATGTTGCCAAACAGTCACAAATTAAGTTTCTAGTCGTTGGGAAGAAGAAAATGCAACTGTATTTGTCGTTAGGATTCCGTACTTTTTAAAAAGGTAAGCACAATCAGAAATAGGTCATTATCGCTAGGTTACGGCCAAGCCAATGTAAAAAACCGTTAAGATTCCCTGTTTAGCTTTCCGTATATTAGAATCGTGGATGTTAGACTTTTGGCGGTCCAAAAGATGTTTTGCTTCCAGATTCACGGAACCCTTTGAAAATATAGTTTAAAACATGTCCCAGTAGAATATCGCAAGCATAGAACAATTTTCTTGGAGCTGGGGAGAGAGATTGCTTCAACGACTTAAAGCAATGTTCCACTACTATAATATTACGTTAAGCTTACACAATCTCGGCGTGTCTATAATTATTCTCCATTTATGCCTAATGGTATTAGTAGAGTTTAAAATATATTCCATTTTTAAAATCAAAGACACACAAGTGTCTGTGAATTAATCAATAATAACAACTTTTATAAAGAGAATGACCAGAAGAGATTTATTCGTCTATGAAATGTTGCCAAAACATCGTTTCATTCGACGGATTAAGGACATACTTCAAAAGAATGTCAATCATTCTAAAAAAAGTCAACTATTTTGAGATTGTGATGTTTTGTTTCAGACATATCATGTCTTTTAATGCAGGAAATCTGAAAACAAATTCGCTGTCTATGTTTTTCATAATGGGCTAAAAGAATTCAAGATACAGTTATTTTTGGTCTGTTTAATACTATATGTCCAAGTTCATTTATCCTTTGAGTTATGAATCCGTTTTTGAATTTGAAGGATGAATTAATCAATTGTCTATCTAATTTCTTGTATTAGCCGATATAAAATGTGTAAATAAATCAATAAACTGACGCCATAAACCATTTTACTATAAGTATCCAAATGTATGTGCGTCCGTGTTAGCACATGCACAGCCACATCTACGGACATCAGACCTTCTGTGGTTACTAATGGTTCCGTGTTGCAGATTTTCTTTAAAATTAGTTCCTGAAAGAAACCCTCAAAAGTGATTTTTAGTGGGATGGTCCGTTTTAAAATCTGGATTTATGCTAAATTGATCGTTTTGTTTGTGTCTGGCTGCATTCACGCTTACCTAAAGTAGTACTATCTTTACTATAATTCACCAAATTTCCATCTGTATTTCATCGCATGACTCAAGAACGGTCAGGGTTGTGGTTACGCATGGGATCAGATTTTTAGGTGATTAGTTCTGAACAATCCCCGAAAATAAGTGTTTAATAGGGGGGGGGTCGGTTTATTATGCATATTTCTGTTAGATTGGTCCTTTACTTTGTGTCTGGCAGCGTTCACGCTTACCTAAATAACTACTATTACTTTAATTTACCAAACTAACCCTACGTGCGGTGTTCCAGCTAGTTCTCTTTGAACAACATTAAAGTCATTTCCACCGATTTACTTTCTCTTTGATCTCGTGCATTCGCCTCTACAGTCTCTGTTCCATTAATGGATTCAGTTTGAGCAGAGCTCGTGAGAGTTTGCCACGCGCATCCAGCAGAACGGTAGATCAACTCATTCCCCAAAATAAACTGATGTTCACCAAGCTGAAGCACTAATTTGTAATTCTATAATTCAGAGACGTCTTTTTCCAGTGTCCTGATTATGCCTTTTACAAAATCAACTCTGGCATAAACGTATTTACTAAAATAAATTAAAAATAAGGAAATTGCTAGAGCAACACAGAAACAAACGTTAAAACAATAACATTGATTGAAAATCGGAAATACAAAAATAGATAATTGAATTGCATTTAAAATCGAATTCATTTGTGGACCCGTCAAATCAATTTTAATTATTTTTGGATGGACAACCTAACACAGCAGCCCAAATTGAAAACGTGATTCGAGGCCATGATAGTAAAACAAATTCTGGAAATATTACCTGTCAATATAAATGTTGAAAATTAAAGTCACATTTAATCTTTTAATGATATGTATTACATTTCCTAGATTTTGGATATACAGTATCTGTTATAAGTATTTGAACAAACCGCCATTTTACTTCTAATCACTTGGGTCTGAGATTTAAAAACGAGAATATTACGCAAAAAGAATCATTTATTTTGCAATCAACATAACACGGCATATATTTAGTCATGTTTGTGGTTCTACATGCTGAATTTCTGAATGTTTTGTAATACAATTACATTGTTAAATGAAGAAAGGCAAGTTTGTGGTTTCTATTTTTCTCATTCAGAATTGATCAAGGAGATTATAAAAGGGAACTCATATTGCTAAACAAACTAGTAAGTTAATACTGATCCCCCGGGCTAAAATCCATATCAGAAAATAAAAACAGATGTGTGCCTGTTCAAATATGTATGAGCAATACGTTTTTTTTATATATATATAAATGATCATGTTGTCAATAGAGCTGGGTCAGAGAAAAACGTTTTTCATCTCATTACAATTGAATAAATATCTCTGTGTGTGCATCAGGATTAATCGACAACTGGCTATTGTACGAAGGTGACATTCGCCCGATAGATTTGGTCAGCGCACAAGGCATTGCTGTGTCGAGTTTGAAGTTTTTCGGGGCAGCGGTTCTCGCGAAATCTAATAAAATATCATTAGGAAATTAATGATTACAGATTTCTACAAAATCTCTTTCTTGACTGTTGCTCTATAGAATACATTTTGCATAGGTTGCTATCGACGTTATTATTTATTTAGAATGTTTATTTTTCTTTAATGTTTCATTGCCTTAAGGAAAACAAATGAGACGAGAGGGAACCGAAAGAAGTAAGTATACCGTTCAATTTAATCTCTGAAGATACACAAAAATGGCGGATTTGTGGAAGAAAGTCCGGTCTCTTCCAAACATGCACTGTAGGCACTGCAGTAGTAGGTGAAATGGAGTTAGTATTACTAGTATTAGTTTCGACGAAACCTTATTAGAAACCGTCAACCAAAACTGTCAGCATCAACATAGTCAAAATCAAAGTGGGCCTGTCTGTCTGTCTGGCTGGATTGCTATCTATGTATATGTCGCACGTACATGCCACCCCAATGGATCCAGAGGACTGAGAACTTAAACATATACTCCTTATCATGTATAGAAAAACGTTTTATGTTTCTTTAAAATTAGGTTATTCAATTTACAATGTAAGTGTATGCTACATTAGTCCTCTTGTTTGTGTCCTGCACTGTTTACGTGATTTAGTGAGTATTTCCCAATTTATCCATTGAACACCCCTCTTTCAAAATTGTTAATTGCTCACTGTGTGTGATTAATTACAACATTTGAAAAAAAGATTTTGGTCAGGTGACAGTTTCTATTGAGTGACTAACCAGACCCAATTGCGGTAGTTATTCATGGGTACTGTGAATATGCATGGACTCTGAATTTGAATTAAACGAACTTATTGCAATGAATGAAGATATTTAAAAAGTCATAAAATATAAACTCTGCAAATATGTTTTACATTTCTATAGGAATCTGCATTTCAAATGTATCAACAGTGTCTTTCAAATTCTGTCCAACGTGAATAATTCTTCAGTGGAATAAACTATGAATGAAGAATGAATAGTTTTACATATTATTGATTCTTTGGAATTGATAAACTTAAAAGATTAATTTGCGATTTAAATTCGTGAATACCAAATGTGACAGTGAATGAAAATTAAAAAAAAGGATTTTCGCATTAATCGCATTAATCTGTGGACGGTTGATTCTGTCAGAACGGTTCATAAACATAAAGTTGACCTGTATCTCATTTGTACCGAAGTATAATTTGAATGGAATGAAAGGAACATTAAGGAGATGCGGGGTGGCCGTGTAAATAACGGATAGTTTGCGTTCACTTGGCACTAATGCCCTTGGGAAAAGCATGAATCCACCGCTCCAGACAACAACTAGAGATTCTGGGAAGAGCTGAGACTATCCAAGCGACAGCATTATTGAAGTCAGCCAGAATACTGAGGATAGTCCTGGAGTATTGAGGACTCTTGTTGTCACTTAATATCCAGTGAAAGCCACCGCTCGCCGCTGGTGTGATAACTCAACGAGTACAACAACAACAATAGCAAGAACAGTAATACTAATAATTGTCAAAGCATAGGGGAACAAAGTATTTCAAAGCAAACAGAGTTAAGTAAAAAGAAACGTAGACAAAAGCACAAACAACCTGCAAATGTCAAATTCGTAGAGGAGATTAGAGCTTGTGTGTAAACAACGCCATAAGTGGAAGGATCAAGCTGCTTCAAAGGGAATCTAAAGAATAGGCACCGCAGAGAATGGACGGTGTAGACAGTGGGAGTTGAGCAGAAGAATCGGATGCGTTGATCATGTAAACAAGGCATATCAGCAGATATCAAAGAATGTCCTGGACAATAAAAAAACAATTAAACCAGGTCTGGTTAATCACTCAATATAAACCGTCACGTGACCAAAATCTGTTTGCAGCATGTCGTTTTGGCGATGATCAATTAACACATTTGAAAAAGGGGTGATCAATGAAAATATGTTTCTCTCGCCTTTTGTTCGGCGGTGATCACTAAACACGTCCGAATTTTCAATAAAGGGACCAATTTAGCATACACTTACATTGTAAATTGAACCCGCACCTAAAAAACTATTTTTAGGAAGGATTTGTCAAAAATCAAAAATAACTGTTTTTACTAGAAATAGTAAGGAGTAAATATGAAAGTTTCAGCCCTTCATTGGTGCGGCCTATATGTGTGACGCATGCATAGCCAGTCAACCAGCCAGACCCGCTTAACAACCGAATAAACTTATGTTGACAGCTTTAGGGCGTCAACCATAAGAGAACAGCAACTAAAGCGAGGAAACAAGAAACAATGATGAATGCAACAGTCCAGGAAGGGGGCGAGGGGTGATGGGAGTTTTTCCGTCGGTCAATCAGTCACTAGTATGTCGGTCAGTCAGTGCCTGCAGTCGGTACTAGAGATGCTCACGCAATATATATATATATATATATATATATGGTGCGATAGGGTGCAGACATTGTCTATAACTTATAACTTATAACTTGCGTATATCACATTTTACACCTGAAGAAGGGCGTAGAAAGGAATCGGCCGGAATGTCGTGCCTAGACTGAAGATGGGGAGAAAAGTCTGTCCGAACAAATGTTGGTATGCGTGCAGACAGTGGTTTACCGGAAATTGGGGGAAGAGTTCGATCCTACAGGCAAATGACATAATGAACACCAAGCAGAAGCAGTTGTTAAAGTTTAAAACTATTTATAACTTTCCCCCGTTATCCGAAAGTGACTGACTGATATAAAGCGAATAGAAAAGTACCATTAATGTATAAGAAATATGTGTTTAACGTGCCCAGCGATCATGGTATGTTAGGCTGTGTCATCAGATGTACAGGAGAATGGGGTGTAGGAGTGTGTAAGGGATCTTCGCAAAACAAAAACTGAAATCTAGTTTCGCTTTTTTCCGTAATGGCGAAACAGCGGTGTAAAGTGAACATTCGAGAAGCGGAAGATACCTGTAATAGTTTGGATCATTGGGATACAGTGAGATCATGTTGCCGTTTTCAGAGATTAGAAAGCAAAACATGGTTATTATGAACAACGAAAGAAACAGTTGTGAAATAGTGGATGTTGCTGTTTCCGCGGACAACTGGTTGGAACTTACAGACAGGAAGAGTAAATATGGTGGATCAGTAAGTCCGTAGCCCGACACGTAGGAATTGAGGTTGGCCTAGCGGTTAACCTCATCGCGAGTTTAAACTCTGGCTTAGCTTTAATGCAGTTGGAAAAGGCAGGGATCCATCCTTTTTACTTTCAGCTATTGGTAAATAGCAGGTCAGACTGAGCTATCTAGCCATGGTGTGCAAAACGTCTAGGAGAGGGACAACTCTGATTCCAAATGGTTTTGATCATGCAGGTAGTGTGAGACCAAATCGGAAACTGTCATTAATAATTAAACATAAACTCATTTTGGTCTTTGAAATTGAAACCTCCCTGTCTACCCAGCAACGAGAAGAGGGTACATTTCAGTTTACAAAGAAAAAAGAATATGTCAAATAATGCATCATGACCTTCCAAAGAAAACAACCGCGACGTGTATATACAATTGTTGACAGCAGTTGGCAACATTTGGGAACATTTCTCTCTGAAAGACAACTATTTGTTTCCAATTGATTTCTCAAGATAACACGTCTGAAACTAAAATAAATAATCATTGCATGAGAAACAGAACCATGAATCTGAAGAGATTCACTGTTGTTCCATCACGAAAATACAAGCGAATACAGCGTCGTGCAAAATAGTGAGTTTCCTCTCCCTTACACATGTACGGTTTTCTATTGATCAACCATTACAAGTTATCACCGTCTATCTGACAGGGCCGTCTTGAGAATATTTGAGGTCCTCAAGCAAATCGATGTACTGGATTTGGGCCACGGGCCGTAGTGTCGAATTCGGATTTACTACATGGATTTAATAAAGAGTCAGGAGCTGAGCAAAACATAATTGTAAACATAGGTTTAGTGAAGGTACTTAAAGTCTGCTATTTTGTTGAGTGTCGGGGCCCCGAAATTGTGGAGCCCCTGAGCAACCTCCCTATGTCCCTATGCGATAAGACGGCCCTGGTGTTTGACATCTACAACAGTTCTCTTTCCTACTCGGTGCCACGCGAACTTTTTCAAATGCTCTAGTGCCTATGACTGATTGTTTTCCAAAAGCATTGTGATATGTTTGCTCGGCTGAGCAATTGTGTACCTCTCGATAATCAAATTCTGTAATATACACAAAACAAATTACTAACTTAAAAATAACTAAACCAAGTTACGGTTTTCCAAAAGATGGCCAGCTTATTCGGTGACACAGTGTGTATGATGATTAGTAACATCATACACGCCGTTACTGCATCTTCTACATGTCACAATATAACGATCTGATTACTTGAGATCATATTCTAACTGTTATATTCTTGTTGGCATCTTCAGAGGCTTCAATACTTTGCAAGATAAGCCATTGGCAGTGAGTAGGATCAGTGAGCGGTTGATCTATACCTTTTCCTGAACAAATTAAAATGTCTAGCAAGCAAATAGAAAAACAAACGGCAACAACATTTAAAACTACGCCAACCAAATTGAAAAATACTGCGACTGAATTCAAAAATAGGCCAAGCTAATTAAAAACTACGGCATTCAAACTAAACAAATAAGGTTACCAAATTCAGATTCAGTTCGATGTTGTTTTCAATCTGGTGTATTTACATGGCATATTTTTAAATCTGCCTTATGTTGTTAATTTGATTTCCAGAGATTTTAATTTGTTCAGGAAAAGGTATAGTGCTTTGTAACGGACTGGAATTAATTTCTGATTATCTACAGTTGTCACTATCAGTATAACTACTAACATTATCTTAACTATTATTACTGCTAATAACAACAACAGTTTACTTATATAATACGCCATTGTGTTTAACATTTTGCAAGAGAGATAACTATTAAACGTTAATTATAGAGTAACCCCCAACTTTGTTTTTTGGAAATGCGTAACAAATCAGGATCCATTCTAGTTGAACAAGAACATTCAGAGCAACACAACATTTTTTATACTTTTTCGCAAAATTATTTAAATACCTATCATCAATATTTTGACGGCATGTGTAAACTAGCAATAATAATAATAAAAATGGTTACCATACTCTCATCATCAACGTTTGAATGGTATGCTGCTTTTACTGTGATAACTTTTACGGTCTACTGTCACTAATCTTAATAGGAAAAAGAAGAGATACTTAATTTCCGGAGCGAGGCTTTCCCAACAAGTTGTCTTGTTCGGCCTAACCATGACAGAAGCTGAGACGGAACGAAATAGCTTCAAGTGCTTTGACAACCAAAATCAATGTCAAACATAGCTGATCCGTGGCTGAGGATGCACGGCAGTTGCGTCAGCAAAAGGACATTGCCGTTCAGGCTAGACTCTACCGTTTTCCCGAGCAAATTAAAAGTAAAGCAAACAATTAAATAAAAAGGAAACCAAATTTAAAGGCAAATTAAAAACTACGGCAATCAAATTAGAAAAGAAAACAAGCCTGAAGATCAGATTCCTGTGTGAAGGTCTAGCAAGGGTACTGTTTACGGCTAGAATTGAATAAATAAACATCCTAAAACACATAGAAACATCTATATTCCCCATATATATAAAGGGGAATTATATTACATGTTATAACTAAACTAAATGTGACTTTAATCTT
>VCCN01000420.1:4271707-4287293 GCA_006491835.1 Architeuthis dux | reverse complement strand
GTGTGTGTGTGTGTGTGTATTCATGTATGTATTACATATTGTCATAATATACATAACCTCTTTTCTGTTGGTGTATACTGCAATATATATTCAAGTCTGTAATTAGGTGTAATTCTATGAGCAGCGAAGATATATATCACTAATTTCTTACTCTTTTTATCTCATGAATGTGAATTTATATGTATAATATGTATGTTGGTATGTATAATACTTTGTCTTAGAGTAGACACCTTTGTTTAGCTTAGCGTTTATAACCACTGGCAAATGCTTAACAATTATTAGAATATTTCTGGCATATATTCTATAGCAGGAGTGATCCATAAACTCTACAGGTGAAAAGAAATAGAACATATGTATTACTATTCACTTGAGATTTACGGTGATAACAATTGAAAATATATAATATTGTGAATGCATCGGGAATCATCAGACATGGCAGAGGATAATAGTATTCATACGTTTTACAGCACTGGCTGTTATGCCTTTTCGATATAAGGAACCACAAAACAATATAAAAGATCCCCTGAGTCCCCTCAATGTTCTCCCTAAAAATGGCTGAATAGTTAAGCGTAACCTTTATTGTCAAGCTTCACATTTGCCAGTGATTGAGGAGGAGCTGGAAACTGGGTGATAAATCAAAAGGATTTAGGGTAATGCTGTTTTACCAAGGTGAACCACACTATAGGCCTAGCAAGTATGCGACTAGAGTATTTGACTGGGACCGATATTTTGTCTATTTCAACAAGAAAATTTGATCATTCTCTTCAACTATTTACTTTTACACTTATTTTAAATTGTCTTAAGTAAGTATACTACAGAAGACAAGAGGAAGTAAGTAAACTATTCACTTATGTTCTTTCTTTTATCTGGCGTTGCAAGGTATATACACCATTTTATGTTTATTAAAAACACAACTTTTTTACAGTGCCAAACGTATGAAAAATGCCCGGTTGTAAAGAGTTTAGTCAAATAAAGTTAATCTCATATTTTTCTCCAAACTTCCTTCTTGATAACAACACAGATTTCTGTGCTTTTTTTCTGATCTGCTTGACTCTTTTTAACATGTGCACCGTATATGTTACACGAACAGGTTTTTTCTCCAGAGAGGAGGAAATATTTAATGATACGGCTTTTTATTGTCAAGTGTATGGAGATTTATTTAAGAAATAGATCCTGGTAATTTAAAAATCCCACTGGATACCACCGTTCAGTGGGTGTGTTTCGGTTTTATGAGTGTAATGTTGTCGAATTAAAGGCTGCATACATTCTTCAAATGTCTTTAGGTTAGTTACCGAAATAAATGTATCATTTCAACATGAAAAGAACATGGGATTATAGTGTGAAATATATGTTCCGAGAAGTATTGTTTGTTTGGGTCTCCTAAGGCAACTAAAGAACTGGCACCAAAGTGTTGAAGTTGTCTTAAAATTGTATCATGGTGAAATAAGTAGGCATGTATGCGGGCTGCGTTGACATACCTTCCTGAAATAGACACCTTATGAAAAAAATATCAAAGTCGTATAACATTTATTTATTTTCGTCGGAATCTTAATGTCATTATTGGAAAAAACATCTGAGATGAAAAGAATGTTGTACACCTTATAGAACCGGAGATATTTCTGAAAATGTGTAAATGTCGTGACAATGTAAACAAAACATTTGCAGTAAAGATTTGTGTTAGAAAACATTCAAAAATTCTTTCGGTCGGAACATGTTTTATTTTAAAGATTTACTATGAAATCAAATAATTAAAAAAGTTCCACATTTCGGGAAAAGTATTGTTCCTTTGTGAGTAGCTCCACTTAATTCATTTGATCATTTGTTTTACTTATAATGTTTGTACCATCATGAGTTTTACACGTATGAAAGATAGGTCCATGGCAATATAAATTCTGTTTACCTGTTTAAAAGGAAGATGTGCCTGAGGTTCTGTCAAGACACCTGATTTAGGAATGTAACATAACACTGTAACATAAAGCAAAATATTGCTGTTCTTGGCAACATTTCCTTTTTACTAATATGAGTATTATTTTTCATATTCCGTGAAAGGCAAATAATACAGATTAAGATTATATATATGACAAAAGATCGTTGAATAGAATTTTATCTGAGTCTCATTATTTATTTGTTTTCCATACAGTATCGTAATGCTTCGTTGATGAATATTTTTGTCAAAGTTGAAATCACATTCTGATTGACAAGGATGTTCTCTCTGCTTTCTGATCCATGAGAGATAATACTAATTGATACGTAGAAACAAATGGACTGATTGTGTGTACACTACCGCGGTGTAAACATGTAAAAACAACTCTCAGGTCACGTTTTCCTCCGTTTGAACCAGCTTTATTAATCATCTAAAAAACTATGCCCGCCTCCAGTCAGAGGCCCAAGTTGCATGGTTGCTAGGCCTATAGTAGGGATCGGTTTGGCTTTTACTTAATATTCCCTGCTGAAATAAGACGGAGTGTCTTATAAGACATCGACTACGTCAAAACTGGACTATTGAAACTCTCATCATATAGATACTACTATTATTGTGTAGTTTAATAGTGTTATCTATTTGGCTATCGCTGAGACTGCGTAGGATGGGGAGTGACAAAGAAAACCTACCACCCTTTGTCAAGTGAACGTCAAAGAATAGTAAAACGTACAAATAACCAGCTGTCTCAGAGCAATGTTGAATAATCCTCTGCCATCTACATCCATTTACTGTTATCTTCGAGATGTTGGAAATTATCATAAAAGCACTGCCACTCAGCGCGTATATGATCTTGTAGAAACCGGGACATTTAATTAGATACCCATTTCGTTAAGCAAACTAGATCAAAGGGTCAGATTTATGAAATTACCAGAAGGAAATTAATTCTTTAAAACTCTCACTCTCACACACACACACACACACACACACACACACACACACATTTATTTAAGACCTTAACATGTTTCGACGTATTATGTCGTTTTCAAAAGGAAAATTAGAGAGAACGAGTTTTCATGTCTGCATCGACCGAGGGTTGTGACTAAATTTCCCTGTCTGTGTGTTGTTGTGTTCTGTAAGTGCCTTAATGTGTTCGTCCTTGGGTATCTGTTTTCGGGGTTGTAGTGTCCTGTGGTTTGGTGACCTCAATGTATTGGTCTCAGTGAACATTCCATGTAGTGGGTTGGGGGTGTGTAATGTGTGGACACAAAGTAAGGTATCAATTTAGCATAAACGTACATTATAAATTGAACCACTACCACTACCGGGGATGGGGGTAAAAAAGGGGTTTTACTAGACATAATAAGGAGTAAATGTTTAAATCTTCACTTCTCTATCTCCGTTGGGGCGGCCTGTACGCGTGATACATATATACATACAAAGCCAGCCAGACCAACTTAAACACTGAAAGAAACCTATGTTGACAGTTTTGGTGACATATTGATATCATAGTTAATGCATACGTGTGTGTGTGTGTGTGTGTGTGAGAGAGAGAGAGAGAGAGAGAGAGAGAGAGAGAGAGAGAGAGAGAGAGAGAGAGAGAGAGAGTATGTTTGTGTGTGTATTTCCATATAGATTTCGGTGTTGATTTATTTTTCGCCTGACAAGATTTGAGGCAGAAGAATTTTCTCTCGCTATTTCTTCTCGTGGAATTACAAAGGCATTTCTTCCGTCTTGAAGGGAATTTAAGTGTTTGAGTGTTAATAAATGAAATCTCAAGCCAACGCCTTTTCAATGTTGCATCTGAGTTACTATATATTTACAGTATAAACAGATGTGTTCCGGTTGGCCTATTAGTGACGATAATCTGTTATTCTGTGCTCAACAGAGACATCAGATGGGATTCTTTGTTTAACAAAGCAAATAACTGAGAATAATCCTCTGTTAAAAATTATGGAACAAGCTGTACTGCACGCGTTATAACTTAATTCTACCAGCGTTGCTGTTAACGTTTAAATTTTCCGTTTTGATACTGTTTTTCTTTAATTTACACCACGAAAGAAAGAGACCAGAAAAAGAGGCACTCGTCCCATACGGATATTATATATTACACCTAATGGAGGCCGAAGAATGATTCGACCGAAACGTCGTGTAAACAACATAAACAAGAAATAGTTCAATTGTCCGAAATCTCTTCGAACGGACGTCTAATTTGTTTTGTTCTTATATTTATTAAATCTACGTTTGAATACCAACTAATATTCCTTTCTTGTTCGAGTCATTAACTGCTTGACTGAGCTCTTCCCGTTCCCAGGCAGGTGTTTATTTAATGTTCTGATTTACCTGTCTTTGAAGTACAGTAAAACATCCACGCACCGGCACTCCTTAATCATTAATCAATTAATAGTTAATGACGCACGCTTTCTAACAGCACGTTTGTTTTTATATTCTCCGAAGGCTATTGTCGGAGATTAGTTTGCAGCAACAGCACGTGAATATGTCAGTGCATTAATTTAAACATAACAGTATTAAACCCTTAATACAATGCCGCTCAAAGTAACACATGAATCTGAAACGAAATTCAAAGGAAGCCTTTGCCTGTCCAGGTTAATTTCTTAGAATTTACTGATACGTTCATCAAACAATTAATTACATACCATCATGTATATGGTTAGCATAATTACTGTCTAGTTCATTAATGTTATTGAAGATCTGTGACTCGCATATGGGGCGTTAGTCTATGAATGGGTATAAAACGTTATTTGTGTCTGTAATCTTTAGTTTCCCATTACTAATAGAGTTCGTATAAAATCCATTCTTCATAACGGCAAGTTTGTTATAACGGCAAATTCCTTATAGCGGCATTCGGGGATGCCGTGATAGCAGAGGTATACGACTGTACTTAAAGGCTGTCATCCTGTCTGTGTTTGGGTGATCTATAACAGGACAGTAGGTCCCTTAAAGTATCATAAGCTCATCTTGCAATACGGGTATATATTCTTACTATATAGCATGGAACTTTGTAACACATCTTTCACTGCATTATATTGGTTTAATTAACACCAAGCATGTAAGGGCGTATTATTCTGTAACAAATAGGTTATGCGACAGAAATGGATTATCTCTGTTTCTTTGTTACATTACGGAATTACACGTTTGTAAAAGATCTAGTTTTAGATTCGGTTTAGAAAACCAGAGTGATATGTTCATGAAAATATATTACATTTCCTCCACTACAAATTAAATACATAGAAATATAGTCTATTTTACTAAAGATATACTCTTACCAGGTAGAGGCTTCAAGATACGCGGTTTCTGAACGTTGTGGACAAGGCCACGACGTGCTGAAACGGTGGTAGATGAATGTGTGATTGCTTAAGCTTAAGGGCGGAGTTCCAGCTTGTGGCCACGCATCCAGCATTCAAAATCTGTGCACTGTATCTTCTACTCTGTAATGTGTGCGAGAGTAACCTAATTACTCTTTGCGTACAGTGAACGGACATTCCCCTGGGTAGATGTTAACATACTACGCAACTTTACATCATATCAAGTGGCCGGGAAAATGTTATTGAATATTAATAATAGCCCCCTGAAACATTACCGTCAAAACTTTAGACTTTTAATGACATTTTTCAGTGGTGCAAGTTATTCACTCAAATGTATGTAATTATCATTATTTACATAACAGAAGTCGACTATCATAGCGTGAACGTTAGCAATCCGGTCTCGCTGACCAATTCACTAGTACAGTAACTCCCCGGGTAACGTCGTTTCAGTTAACATCGTTTCGTTGTAATGTCGTTGAGAAAAAAAAGATATACATATACGATAATATGAAATATTGTTGGAGGAATTTCCAATTAAGTGATTTCTCTGACTAGACAGATTCGTACATTACAGTAAACTGACTATACCGTCTATGGTTTCGAGAAGGTTCATTAAAATTCACATAGTTTTTCAGGCGTTTATATTGATCACACGACGTTGCTACTAACCCATTCTACGACCTCCTTCAGTTGCACTATACGAATGTAATGGTAGTGAACAGTATGTTTTTCTTTTCAATAGCTGCAACACTTATAACATAGGATTCGGGTGTTTACCTTTCCTTTACTTTTTAGCACAAGATTTTCATTACATGTCCCTGTTGAGTACATCAAGTTGAATTCCACACCTGAAGAAGGTCGTAGAAGGGATCGGCCGAAACATCGTGCAAACAACACGAACAATAAGGAGTTCAATCGTCCGAAAACCGTTTTGAATACACTACATTACATTTCACTACTCCCTGTTGCCTTGAAAACGCCTATTATTTGTCGACAGGCGAAGGAGTGCATTGACGTCACCAGTGTAAGTAACACGCGAGACAAAGAGTGAAAGGAAGTACAGAACACGTTTCAACAATGTACATTGTTATGACATGAATGATATCAGTTTTGTCATCTATGTATCCGCTGTGTAAGCGGTCAACTTATGCGCTATATTTGTTCGTTATTGTTCGGTGGTTGGTTGATTCTCTTCAAACATTCATTTAGAAACCTATTCTAATTCTATTTGAGACCACGAACACTGACTGCTAAACGTGCAGTATTCGCCACTCCAGTCTGTGGTCACAAAATGAAGAGTGAAAGTGTTACACTAGAAGTTAAATTAGATGTGTTAAAATCGGTTTTACTTAACGTTGTTTCAGTTAATCCCCTGCTTTTCAAGAACCTGACTACGGCGCTGACCAGGTTGTTGATGTATAGTGTGTTTCACCTCCAGTGGATGGCGCATTACTCAGGCCCTGTACCGAAGTTGGGGCTAGTAAATAAGAGTGTCTCATTGATCCGTCTTATTTTGTTTGTATCTTGCGGCAAACTAAGCTAAGTAAAGAGAATTTACAATGTGTTATCCAAAGGTTCACGGAATGTTAATAGACAGATAGATCAATGTGTTCATGTGCCAAGCTACCAAGCTTTTTCCGTGTCTCTTTAACATTATACGCTTGGTACTGCAATCGCTTTATGGAACGTACAAGCGGTTGGAGAATCACGTGTTTTCGCAACTACATCCGGTTACGTCCACTCGGTCCCGTTATCTGGACGGGGCTTTTGAACTTCAGTATAACCTTATTGGACCACGGACGTATATACAGACGCATGTTGTCGGGAAGGATGTTAAGCAGTGCATGGTTGTAACCAGTGTCAGAAGTGCTCAAGTCCAGAATTAGGAATTCAAAAGCTCGTGTCCTACGTTTGTTTGGCATTCTAGTTTGTGGCGGATGGGATAAAATTAGTTTACATTAGTTAGTAGACAAATTGAGTATTTTGTAAAGAAATCCGCTTTATTTTAATATCATTCCAGGAAAGGGGCACGGGGTGGCCGAGCGGTTAACGACAGAGATAATGGACTCGGCGAGCCGAGTGCAAATTCCAGATGAGACAGTTTGTGTCCACTTCCTACTGATGCCCTTGGGAAAGGCATGGTTCCATCTATCCCCACACCCCGGTGTGGGTAAGATAGCGCAGAGTGAATTAAGTGACGCCACTTCGGGTGATTGTCGCCTCTAAGTATATTTCTCATATCGCGAACTGGAGCCATGCCAGTGAAACATGTGATATGTGGGGCTCGGGCAGGATCGGGTGAAGCCGTAGCCAGCGTGAAAAATGAAACTCTCATATCAGCGTTGCCACATGTCAAACTTGTTTATAAAAGCAATTATGTTTTATTACAAGAAGTATTGTAAACCATCATTATTAACTTTGTAAAACGTGTTTATTTAGCGTCATCTTGATTTTCATCGCGATCGAAATGTTACGATGACGGCCTGAGTGAAGTTGCAATAAAAAGCAACTGAAAAATAAAGATGAAGGAAAATAATAGTATAAAACAAAAAAAAAAAAAATAATAATAATAATAATAATAATAATACTTGTTTATAAAATATTGCAATACTGCAGTACACTCACACAAAAGAAATTATCAAAAATACTACTTCAAAAAAGTCAAAATAGCCAAAAACGTAAATATGGCCAAACAAAAAAGCTCGTGACGAAATGCTCTTGAAAAAGGCCAAACTTGTCTAATTTGGCCATGAGATGGCCAATGTGGCAATCATGTCTCATATCTTTCATGCAGAGTATGATTGTCTTAATTTTCTTGAAGCAAGAACTGAATCAATTGATGTATGCATCAACACTTCCTGATCAATGAACTCATTAAGGCTCTAAATTGATCTGATCAATTCTATCGACTCTTTTATTGAAACAGGAAATTACTGAGCCCTGATGTATTTCTGTTCATCGTGTACCTATTGATACACAGCTGCTTCATTGATTTGATTAGTTGCTCATGTTGGATCAACAAAATGGAATTTTAAATTCTAATTCCACTTCACTTTGATGAAGGCGTCAATCGAGGAAATCTATTATATTAATTTACAATGAACCACTTCTTTTTTGAACGTTTGACTTTACCCAGTGTCTATCAATGTAACCTCTACATTTTAGTAGTCAGTGTGAGCAGGAACCTTATGTTCTGAAAATTAATTCCGGTGAACAAAGTAAAATTCGACATAGTGAATCAATACTTCTCCAATAGAAACTCAGTAAGCTTTCTACAGAACTTGAAATCATTAGTGCACACATTAATTGCCTCTATGGACTAGTTGCAAAGCGTGTGTGTACACGCACACGCACTCAGCTCAGACGGGGAAATGGTGCCGAGTTACATCTCGTGGTTAAATGTCCCTTCAGCCATTAATCTTATCGCTTCAATTGGCCCAAATCTATTTCGATTGAATGCAAATCTCGTTTATTCAATGCTTAAACATTTCGATCAGCATTGATTTTCAATCAATTAATAATGGGCTGCCCTTCCAGCGCTAAATATGTTTACGTTGTAACAACCTTATTAAAGCTATGCCAAATCTTGTCAATTAAACCGTGGGGTGATTTCGTTTTCGAACGATTCGACCCCAAATCACACTATTTCTTTTCAAAGGTGAATGACTTAATGGTATTAGCCAGAGACGAAGCAGGAAAATCAAACAAATGGAAAATCAAAGTCCTTTTCCAACTGCAGTTGTTGATAACACTTTTAAGTACCTCATTTCTTTGTAGATATAATGGAGACCTGTGTGTCCTGGTGGTACTTGTGAGTTCAATTGTTTTTCTTTCAATAATAACTAATGTTTATGTGGATGTTTATTTTTCATTCAATGTTAGTTTTCGTTATACATTTAGAGCATTTAATTCCAAAAATATGTCAAGATTTAAAAAGTGAAGAATAATCATAAGTAAATAAATGTTTGTTGTTTAGTGTTTTATAAATCTTTCTTTTTACTTTTTATAGCTAATTTATGTTTATTTTTATTTCTTATGAAATCAACTAAAAGGGGTTAAGATTCGTTGTAATATAACTATTACTCTTAAGATCGTACTGTGTCGTATATACGATACAAAATAGAAATCATGTTTCGACGAATGTAAACAAGTTTTCAAACCCGGCTATCTCCGGTTTTATAGTGTCTACATACATAATATTTAGTTGATAGTTTTCTACAATCTATGTTTAATTATCAACACAGAGATTATTACGATTGGCGGTGGATTTTCTGTAATCCATGGCTATGACGCTTTAGGTGGTGAACCCGCATAGTATACGGTGGTGAATCGTAGGTGGTGAAGTGTTACGTGGTGAAGATTTAGGTGCTGAACTCGCCGGATACCATTCGTACAATCGTAGGTTATAGCAGTGCTTTGTTAATTATGTTAGTGCCATTCACCCTAGAGCAAAGGTCCTCAACATGTTATACCTCTGCACCCTTTTCACCATATTTCAGAATGCTATTCCTCACTTCCAAGATTGTCTGACTCAAAAAGTGCATTCCAAATAATATGCATATGATAGCAACAGTCTTTCATTTTGTTCATACTAGAAAGTATACATTGACTTGGATTATTTTTAAAAAGGAAAAAAGTAATTTAACTCTACTACCCATGCCAAAAGACCAGTATTCCAACAGTTTGAATTTGCCAATCCGTGGTCCCAATTCCACCTTGAAATCTCTTAAATTCCCCCCTGGCTGAGAACCTCTGTCCTAGAATCTATATCACAATGTGTCCATTCACCAGCAACTGAAACTCCCCTATGTGTCTGATCATGTTAGTCGTATCCTCTCTTGTGCAATTTCTTTTTAAATTCATTTTGCATCATGAGTAAAAGAAAATTAACTCATTCCTTTAGTGTATATTGTATTCAAATTTGTGAGTTTGTAGTTTACATAATGCTGATCTTAGAACTTACAATCATTGAACCAATGTTTTGTTGTCGTGTATATTTACAGTAAAACTTACGTTTTTAAGTGCAGAAAAATACAAATATCTGCGTAAATTAATCATTTACTATCCATGCTTCATTCACTATTCTTTGATCCCTCTAGTTTCATTCAAACCTAAACTAACTTCATTCGCTCTTGGGTGAAACATTCACCAGTTTAAGAATCACTGGGTTAAAGCACTCGAATTGGGTCTAAGCGTTGTAAAAATAATTCCCGATATATCTGGGTTAGAGATGTTCGTTACCGGGCTATTGCCTTAGTCACTAGACTCGTTTAATTAAACGCCAACGAAAGTATGCCAATGACGTCATGTATACCTACTGCGTCTACTCCCTTCAGTGCAATGTCTGAGAGACAGGTCGCCAGGAACGGGTTATCTCTGGCTTATTTATGCTTACCTCTGGCCAATAATGACCAGATATAGCTGATAGTGTATTAGAACTACAAGTACCGGCTGTCTTGATTTTACACCGTGATGTGCTCCTAGAAGGAGGCGGTGCAAAAATTACCCACCACTTGTCTTAGCAATACAACACGTAGTGTGACTCTTACATCCTGAGATTTGCACTGATTGGTCGAAATTCCCCCGTCTGCGTCACCAGCGGCGACAATATGAACTACGGCTGTATTCGCGAACATCTTTAATGAAGAAATGCTGGCATAATTCAAACGGGTTATTTTCGACAAGCGTAAATGAAACCGGCGTAAAATCATGGTAATATGTATGTGGCAGACTAAAGCACATGCAGTGTAATATTTAAGTAAATACAGTTACCAAATACACACTTTATATGCACACATTTAAAAACCCGTATAAAAAAGCTAAAACTTCAACTATTCATGATGTATACGATTGCAAAGTTCACATTTAATAATATAAGAAACTTGTCTCGTAAAATATGTCTACTTGTCTTGTGAAGTTATTTTTCTAAAACTTAATGCTATGCAATTAAAACTTTCGTATGCTGACCCAAATACTTTACTGTCGACATCCTCCAAGTTCCTTGTGACAGCGAGCAGACGGGTGTAAGCAATGTTAAGTCAGGCCGTGGAAACTCTAAAAGTATATCAGTCCAAGGATCGGACAACTACTATTAGAAACCATCAACCAAAACTGTCAACAAAAGGTTTCTTCAGTGTTTGAGTAGGTGTGGCTGGCTCGCTATATATGTGTCACGCGTACAGGCTGCTCCAATGGACCTAGAGGGTTGACAAGTTGAACATTAACTCATTATGATAATACAGAACCTTGTTCCTCGCCCCCCAAAAAGGTTTTCAGTTGGGAGGTCCAGTTTAAAATGTAAGTTTATGTTAAATTGGTACATCAGTTTGTGTCCGGTAGTGCCCGCGCTTGTTTTTGTTTTTTAGAAATTCTTTACTGATCACCGTCAAGCAAAAGCCGAGAGAAGTATCCTATTCATTGACACCCCTTTTTTGCAATCTTTTTTAATTGATCACCTCTAACACGGCATGCTGACAAAAATACATTGGCCACGAGACGGTTTTTAAAAACCTATTATGATGCAATTAAAATGTTCGTATTATAACGCATTATAACCGAAACACTTTTGAAATTGAAACAGAAAATTCCTTCTGACAGCAAACAGACAGGTGTAAGCAACGTTGTATCATGCCGTGGGAAGTCTAAAAATATCACAGTCTAAGGAGCGGACAACTCTAATCCTGCAATTATTGATAACACGAATATTCAACAAGGTGGTGGTGCAGAGAATACCAATTATTTTCAATTTCCATTGGCCTGGCGTCATAGAAACTAATTATCCATCAGATGGAGATTGTTAAGTTCATCTTCAGGGGAAATGTAATTCCTGTTGAGGAGATGGGCAATACAAAGGTCTAACTTAAATTTAAAACAGCTAAATCCTCCAAGGAAGAATTGTAACAATTAGGTAGACACCCCGTGATCGATCTATGAAGGAACATGCAATAAATCATAATCAGAGCAAGAAGTATACATTTAAATATGATCAACTATTGCCCAACTTCTACTCTAGAGTTGACGTTAGTTTCTCCTAGTAACAGCAATAGCAATGGCAATGACAACAACAATGAACATCACCAGAATTAGAACCTGTCAAAGCTGGAATGGTTGCGTGTTTCTATCTATGTATATGTCACTTGTACAGGCCTAACTGTTCGTAGCAGAAACACACACACACACACACACATACGCACACACACATACGCACACACACACTACCCTTAATGTTTAAGTGAAACATTTAGATTCAGCCTAGTTGCATTTTAAAAAATGTTTATGCGTCACGTGTACAGGCCGGACCAATTAAGTCAGAATGAAGTTTGACCCTGAAGCAGCCAGTCGTGTTGATTATTGTGATCCACAATGGGTTTATACGGAAAGGATATATTTTCTTCAATAGGGGTGAGAATGTATTATTCATTAATTTAGGTAAGGCATCTGGTAGGGTTCGGACATCCCGACTAAACACCGCCAGACCCTTGACTGCATCGGTCCCTGTTTATTGCCCGTTTCCTGACTTGGTAGTGGAGTGGCATATCAATAGTCTCCAGACACTGGGTAATGGTGTCCAGCCACCGTTGTCTTGTCGGCCTTTGGGGCGTTTCCGCCCAAGTTTCTTCAGATCTAGGTCAAATACATCGTTTGCAGGTTTAACCAGTCTCAAACCACTTTAGCCTTCGCTGGTTCATCTGAAGCGGGTACGTGTTTGCTTCGTAGGCGGGTGGTATAATTCCTCACAGACTGAATACATCTGACACATAGCAGCGTCTACAGCCAATGCATGTCAAATAAAACACTTCGTCTGTTAGCCAGTTGGTCCATTGATCATGCTATATAAGGGGAGATGCAGAAAAATAGTCTTGCACATGCACCACTTTGTTTTTATGGAATACATATCAACATACCAGGCTGAAAGAAAAAAACAGAAGCTGATTCTAGCACTAATACTTCATTGCAAATAGAACTGTTATATCTTTGAACTCAACTACTGACCAAGATTTAACTGCACATTTCCCTTGAAGTAATTACCTCAAATTGAGGAGACGCGATTTCCAAACCCCAAATGAATTCAATATTTAGGAGTCTTGGATTTTCCGATAAATTATGTGTTCTTAAATTCGTCAGCAAAAGAATGTTGTCTGACAAAACACGAATTCGCCTAAAGCTATTGTTTAAGTCAAACATCTTTAGTAGTCAGTAATCAACGTTTTTAATAGTCTCGAATTCCCAACCACTTTTTAAAAAGTGCTTGAACGTAATTAAGCCATGTTTTGCACGGTATCGAAAAATACCCACAGGGCCATTCTGTTGAGTGAAATAATTTCATCAACCATTTCATCTCAATTTTCTCTCTCTTTTATGTCGATGGAACCATTTGATGTTTTTCCCCAGACAGACTAAATTCATTTCATTACCGATTACGTCCACTAATGGTTAGCACCTCTGCCTCGCACGCAGGAGGCCCACGGTTCGATTCTCAGTATGAGTGAAAAGTGTGGAAAACTCTTCATTAGGACACCTTTCGATGTGCACTCAGCAGCTAATCGAGTACACTGACGTGACGCTGTGTGATCAGGGTGGACTTATTCCATCGATGGATTTGCATCCTGCCATGGGATGATTATAAATAACTTGTGAGAATAAGGACCGGACTTGAAAGTTGCAAGGATCACTAAGCTGAATCATGCAGTGGAAACCGGGACTTCGTTACTGGCCGTTTATACAACAATGGGAGACGGACTCTTTATGGTTTGATTCCATACGCAAATGATTGTGTGTGGAACAAACATATGTAGAAAAGAACATTAAATGCTTTGAAAAACGTCGTCACTTTTCTTTCGTGATTTTCTTGTTGTCTCCCTCTCTCTTTCTGTTGTACCTCAAATAAGATGCATGGCATAATAGAGAGAATGGAATAATATGCCTAGGACATAATGGGTAAAAGATGTCTGGTTAGTCATTCAATAGAAACTGTCGCGTGACCAACGTCTTTTAGCGACATGCCGTGTTGGGGGCAATCAGTTAACACATTTGATAAAAGGGGTGATTAATGAATAGGTTACTTCTCCCGCCCTTTGTTTGGCTATAATCACAAAAAGTCGGAATTTAAAAGAAAACAAGCGTAGTCTCTGCCGGACACACACTAAGGCGATACTTTAACAAATAATTACATTGTAAACTGACCACTCCCACTAAAACGTATGTTGGAAAAAAAAAATAAAATGTGTGTTCTAGATGTAATAAGGAGTACATGCTCACATTCTCAGCCATCTAGCTTCAGTGGTGCGGCCTGTACACGTGACACATCTATACATAGCTAGGCAGAATCACTTAAAGATTGAAGAAACCAAATGTGACAGTTTTGACAGTGGACATATGATGGCTGATAATGATGATGATGGTGATGACGATAGTGCTATATACATAAAGAGATCATTGACTGATAAGTAAAATAATAGTCCATATAATGAACAGTGTGATATCATTCTCTTTTTATGTCCCTAACAATGGACTCTCCCACTTATTCTACGTATATGTAACAATTCTACTGATAAAAATATCCCCTATCCACCAATTAAAACAATGGATTATTCCGATGAATCGGATTCAGTAGTTTCTTTCTCAGTCACCATAAGCAGGACCTTTCATCCATTTCACACCAAAGGGTAAAGACAAGTTTAAGACCAGTAAAACATATTGAAATAGCTTATTGATTATGAATTGTAAACGTTAGAGACACTAAAACATGACATGTTTAAAATGAAGTAGATACTAAAAGAACAATACGAGAATTAAAATTAGTATCGTTAGATAAGGCATGTGTTCACCCTAGATCGAGATTGTATTCATCAGAGGAACATTGGGAAATACATGTATTCCACATAGCAGATATTTGCGTGGAAGCAATTCATTTAAATATATCCATATAAAATAACATGCGAATATGTATTAGCCTTAAAACGTCCTTTAGTCAAATGGGGAGACTAGTGAAAGAAAGTATCCCCCATTTGACTAAAGGACGTTTTAAGGCTAATACATATTCGCATGTTATTTTATATGGATATGATACATGAATACAATGTTTTATAGACACATTAGAGGAAGTTAAACAGCGTGCAAAACAAATGTAGCACGGATTTAATGCTACCCTTTATGGGCAGTTAAATAATGTACAATTTCTGTGTATAATGAAATATTATGTACTTACAATATGTTTCCCCGAATTACTTTCAGACGTCATGATATCGTAGAAGGCAGGGGAACATGCAAAGCATTAACATTTGCGCACATACCAATTATTGCAAGCACGCAGAGACACACACATACCCAGATATATTCATAC
>VCCN01000420.1:4024772-4041595 GCA_006491835.1 Architeuthis dux | reverse complement strand
TTTTTGGTATCACAGAAAAAAATCACTTAGCATAAACTTTGTAAATTGAACACACCTTAAAATCCCATTTGAGAGAATTTTCAAAAAACAAAGCAATGTTTGTTATATACATAATAAGGTGTACCTGTTTATTTTACGGTCCTGTATCTCCACCGGGGTGGCATGTGCACGTGACATAGACATACATATATAGCCAGCCGGCCTTCCAGCCAGCCAGCCAGTTAAGCAGAATCACTTAAAAACTAAAGAGACCTATATTGACAGTTTTGCTAGGCGGTTGGTTTGTTTGGCTTCTTTAGTGTCTTACAAAATCAGATCCTGTGGAGAATCTCAATAGATGATAACTTCAATACACTGAAGAGTATCTTCTTATTATTATATTGATAATACGGCTACTTGCATAAGCACACTTATTTAAAATATGATACCCAGGTTTTAGTTTTACTTGTTGATGTCACTTTTGTATCTTGTGCAAACAAAACCGTAATTGATATCCACAACCTTCTGAGGACAGACTTGACAAGTCAATTATCAATAGAAAGCTGAAACCAAATGAAAATCGTTCATTTCTGTTCGGGAAAGTCAATGTGTTCACCTCTTGTCAAACGTGGTTGTCATTTATATTCATTTTATTTGCGGATTGTTATCCTCCACTAAGAAATATAAATAAAGAAGCTGCCAAACTCGTAGCGCATTCCTGTTTCAAATATAAACTCAACGCCATATCTATATTCATATAAACATATTCATGGTCAGTATTTGGATACGAATTATCCGACAATATGTTATTAAAGGTCGTGTTTATAATAAACATAGATGGAGAATACTTAAGCCACATACGATTCGCCGATGACATTTCCATGACGTCAGAAGCATCCGAAGAATTACAAAACATGTTAACTGATCTAAACAGGAAAAGTAAACAAGTAGGCTTAAAGATGAACAGGACAAAGACAAAAGTAATGTTCAACGATAAAGTCCCCCAAAAGACCATAACGATAAAAGGATATGCTTTATAAGAGGTCCGTGAATACATCTAGCTAGGACTGGTAATATAGTTAGAGAAAGACCATTACTGCGAAATAAAGCGACGCATAACGATAGGTTAGAAAGCATCCGGTATGAATAGAGACATTTTGAAAAGCATCCTACCAATGTGCTTAAAGCGTAAAGTATACAACTGTTGCATAATACCAGCAATGACTTACGGATGCGAAACATGAAAATTAACAAAATGGGAAGAGCAATGCTAGGGGTAACTCTAACAGATAAAAAACATCAACATGTATAAGAGGGAGGACTAGAGTGAAGGATATTATACAAATAATTAAGCAGCAAAAGTGGAGATGGGCTGTTCACCTAGCAAGAATAGATGACAATAGATGGAGGAAAAGACTAACAGATTGGTGTCCATGGGACAGTAAACGCAGTAGGAAAAACCAAACACAAGATGAAGGGACGAGATAGAAAGGTTTGCCGGTAAGACGTGGTATGGTTAGCACAATCTAGATCGTCATGGAAGGTGATGGGAAATGCCTTTGTCCAGCAGTGGACTCATGACGGCTGATGATGATGTTATTAAAAAGACAATGTGGAAAGAAAATTAAATTGTTTCGACTTAGTCACTGTATAGAGATTTGCATTGCAGTGATCTTGGAGAATAGCGCTGTTGGCCAATCTGCTAAGACGCCAAAAACGGGCGATCGTTCACTTTTATGATAAAAAGAATACAACTGTGTACGATAAATAACCCCATTGGGTGTAACATTTCTGGATATGGAACCAAGCAACATTCTGTAGCCGAGTACCGCGCATGTCAAAAATATCTCAACTCAAAACGACGCTTACAGTAGAAATCATAGGCAAAGATCTATTTCTATTGGAGTTGGTCTGAAATATTCTGCAGTATGGCTAGGGCCTGTGAGATGGTGTGAAGCTGATGCATTGCACCGGGCCCAGAGAACCAGCAGGGGACCGGATATGTTTTTTTTTAATTTTAATTATTCGAATTTGTGAGTTTCGATCTTTCTTTTTTTTTCTTTTCAAATTTGGGAGTGATTTCCAGATTCGAATAATTGAAAGAACAATACATCTAAATTAGAAACACTGCCCGAGAGTTTTGTGAAAAAGAAAGACTTTTTCATGTGGGATATTCCTCTTCTAGTGCGCACGTTATAAAAGGCAAAACATGGAAACGAGGCTGCCAGTTAAACATGGTGGCGCCCACAAGAAGGAGAAGGGGGAGGGAACGCAGAGGGGGAGATGAGAAGGGGAGGAGACGAAGTTCATCAGACTGCAGAATATTTCAGACAAACTCCTGTCTTCATCAACTACGGTAGCTCCACACAAAAAAGGTCGTGGGCCTCTCTTGACCCTCCAGCCTGCCCGCCAGGCCCTGGTGCGATGAATCGTCTATACCACCTATCATAGGCCTTGACCAAACTGCAAGAGATTTGGCAATGATTTCTACTGTAAGCGTCGTTTTGATGTTGGGTATTTTTTATATTCGCAGTACTCGGCTCCAGTTGTGAATTTTGCTCCGCCCCATTATCGAAAAGATCTACACCGAGGGGTGTTACGTATCATGCAAAGTTGCATGCGTTTATCGCAAAAAAGGAATGGGTTGGTCAGTTAGTTGCTGGACTATATTGACCAACTCTACTACGCCATCAGAACATGACATCCTATTTTTACTACGTCATCATGTAGTAACCTACTGAATGGTAATATAGATGTGTTGAACCCCTTATTGTGACAGCGAACAAATAAATAAATACATTCACATTGCGTATTATTATAGTTAGCTGCTGTTATATGAATATACTCACCTTCATCAATCTTCATCATTTGATTCATTTATAAAGTTTACTGTATAGACTCAAAAGTGATAAATAATACTAATAATAAGCCCGTAGCATTTATTTTACACAACAGATTGTTCAACATAATCCCCGTACTTGATTCTACACTTAATCCAACAGTTCTCCATAAATCACAATCGATCAAACACTACACAGAAACATATCAGATCAAATTCAGATAAGTGGTCTGTCCGGAAAATATACAGCCATTTCACATATCTCGAGAAGTGGTCGTGTGGCCTTGCATCAAGGCCACTTGGCTACCAATCAGAGGAGGTCTTCAATGCGCATGCATGACTATACACTCTCCCGTGCGGTAATTCAGTCAAGCGTGAAACTCCATTTAGTGAGCGTGTATACTGTGTGACCGTCGCATTCACAAACAGTGAGACCCCCTCTTCTTCAGTTATATTGCAGTATTCTTTAAACATCGCATCGCCCAGGTATGTATGGCTCGCTGCGACCTCTTGCTCTTTGACATTGGATGTTATGCCAAAGAAAGCACCGGCCAAAACCTTTGATAAAAACAACAAAGATCACCATGTAGTAACCTACTGAATGGTAATATAGATGAGTTGCATCCCTGAGTATGACAGCGAACAAATAAATAAATACTTTCACATTGCGTATTATTATAGTTAGCTGCTGTTATATGAATATACTCACCTTCATCAGATACTAGCCTAAATAATTCCTGGACTAGAATCCATCTCAAAACACCCGTCAGTATTGTCGTTACACTATATAGTTTACATGTACATTTTCTCTGCATATTTATATGTGTCAATTCATATCGATATTGAAGAAGAACTCCCTCTGTTTCAATAAACAATAGAACAGCACTGAAACGAGACCTCAATGGCGCAAGATTGGGCGAAGTCCATGGAGATGAGTTTGGCATCAGCTTGGCTGTAGGGGCTACCGGAAGGACGTCAACATTGGCATCCAACCAGCGTAAGGGAACTCGACTCCCTGTTTTGGTAATCGGAGTTGTCCTTCTCCTTTGCTGGTTACCTTCCCAATGCTAGAGAGCCCAGTCTACCTATATAGTTCACCTGTAGCTGTGGGGTAAATAGATTGATTCGTGTCTTTCCCAGGGGCACTAGTATGAAGTGAACACAAACAGCCTCGGGCGGGGTTTGTACTTGGCCCTCTGATTCCACTGCCCACGCCATCAACCTCTACGCCACTCACACCTACACAGATGTCGATATAAAAAATCAATACTTGAGTCAATGTACTGGTCAATGACACTGGAGATTTACTGGACGAATGGTAAACTAAATACGCGTTCAATTACTTGCTCGGAAATTTGTAAAGCTACTGATGGTCTCTTCACATCTTTCTCTCCTACAAAAGAAAACGACATTCACACTATTGACACTCACCCGGATGTTTGCTTTTAACCCTTGCCAG
The DNA here is from genome assembly GCA_006491835.1 of Architeuthis dux. Lineage (NCBI taxonomy): Eukaryota > Metazoa > Mollusca > Cephalopoda > Oegopsida > Architeuthidae > Architeuthis > Architeuthis dux. The sequence goes on along the minus strand of VCCN01000420.1, from coordinate 4,037,318 downwards.
ACCGTCTCTTTGAAAGAGATTTCGTGCAAAACCTCTAAATAGAATCCCTTGAAGATGTTCGACTGAATAAGCCATCTCCTCAATGCGTGCATCTCTAACTATTGAAAAGAGTATTCACTTGAATTGAATCGAGGCTCAGCTCTGCGTTTCAAGTGTATCTGACCCAATAGAAGGAAATGTCCTGTTAAGAATAAGCTTTGAATTATCAACCAACTAAATGTACTGTTTGAGTGGAGACGATTTGCCGATTCAAACATAGCCAGCTAGCTGCTTAATTCTATACCTTTTTTTCCCCAGAGAATTTGAAAGTAAAACAAGCAAATTAAAACATTCAGCTACAGCAATCAAATTTAAATGTACGGCGACCCACTTTAAGAATATGCCAACCGCACTAAAACTATGGCAACCAAATCCTAAGAAATGCGCCATGCAAATTAAAAATTACGCCAAGCAAATTAAAAAAGACGAACGAACTGAAATTAAACGTGAACGTTTAATTTTCTTGACATATTTCTTTTTAATTTGCATGGCGTATTTACAAATTTGGTCACCGTATTCTTCAATTTGGTTGTCGCATTTGAAAGTGTGGTTGCTGTATATTTTAATTTGCTTGCTTTACTTATACAATGTCCTGGGAAAATATATAGATTCCAGGAACTACACAATATATACATATGATGGAATACACATATTTACATGAGATGTGGTCATAGAAAGCCAGAGCAAACAATTCGATAACTGTCTAATGATGCTATAGGTGTATAATGGGTGCGGCATTTATATCTCACACTTTTACAATCATTTTCAGCCGGAAGCAGTTTTGATTTCATATAGAAGGTGGCACATTTATATCTGACATATTTTCAATTATCATAACCGAAAACAATGTTGTCATAACTAATGAATGTTTTCCTATGGGGATTTCTGAACGGCCAAATTTATAAGAAACATTAAACATCTATCGATGAATTGAAGGTAAACATCACTGCATCCATCGGCTCTTTTGATCAAGAGAATGCTATGGCCACACCGCGTTGCATACTCTTGTTCTCGTACGATCACGGTAAGCAACGCCGATCCTGATCATTACCTAGAAGGGTGACCAAATAAGTGCACTAGGTGCTGTAATCTACTGGAAATCATGTAGATATCCTCGCGTGGTGATCACGTTTCCATCCTAGGAGAAGACCGATCTCTACACTACGCTGAATAAGGCCCTTTCTACAATACATCATCTAATAAAATGAATAATAAAATAATTGCTTTTATAAGGAATTGGGCCATTTGGCCATATTCTGCATGTGTCTCTGCATTCATTTGAGATGTGTTAACATTTGGAACTCATTTATCGACTTTTGATGGTTTTTATCTCATAAAATACAGAATTTAAATTTCAAAAATTTTATTTTATTTTGTGAGTTTTATTTTCGCTATTCTTTTGGCTGCATGTTTTTAAAAATCTAATTCCATTGGCACTTGTTCCTCGAGGAAAAGTCATATCTATAGAAATATTTGTTTGCCTAAGTATGGGTAATGATGATGAATATTAAACCGCATAGCAGATTCGTATACACATGACACATTAATAAGCCACACATGTAGCAATACGTTTGTTCTGGTTCATCCACAGCCTGCCTTGACGGTGGTTCAAACGTATGTCCGCTTCTTTCTGATGTATATACGTTTCTTTTTAAAACCAATGGGAACATCTTGTTCTTGAAAACCAAGCATTCCTTGCCAAAAGCTTACCAACCTAGGATTGATTGTTGCTTGATTTCTTACTGTCATCTGGCTACAAAAGTTTAACGAACCGTGTGGGCCAACTCAATACTATAGTGAGTTTGGCTCTTGCTGAGAGCAGTACTAAGTACCAGATTCTGTTCATATATGGTAACACAGTCTCGCAGATCATTATTTACCTCTGCCAATGATGTTGGGAAGGTATATGTATTACCACGTGTCTTTTCATCCTTCCGTCCGACATATTCTGTCAAGGGAATACTTTCAAAAGATTCTGAATGAATTTCAATGACATTCAATGAAAATGCGGGTCTCAAAGATAATTCATCTATTTAGACAGTGATTCCCAAGATGTGAGCCGTGGCTTCCCGAGACGCCGCGGTTAGCTCCCATCGAAACCGCGGGATATTCGAAAATGTTAATATTCAATACGCTGATACACGGTCACAATGATAGGAAGCGACATTTAAGATGTTGGAAACTAAGTAGTGAACAACAGACACACACATCACACTAGGAAACATATGTGTAACTTGTTATGAATTTAAAGTTCATGGTGCATTATTTTCTTTATCTAACTAACCTAACCACATTAACCTAAATGCAATTGTTCAGTATTCTTTATATTGGGGGCGCTGTGAAAATATCCTTATAAACCAAGGGCGCCGTGATTCGGAAAAGCTTTGGAACCACTGGATTAAGATATATGTTCCCATTATTTTCATATATTCATGTATTCGCTTCAGTCTGTCCATACGATATCTCCAAAAGTTATCTAGGAATCTCAATACAATTTTGTGTATGGGTGCGGCATAGACTGAGGGAGAAGGGATTAAATGTTGTGGTGTATCCAGCAATTCGATTAAGTTAAGTTAAGTAAGGCTGGCAGAGCCTTCTAGTTACTGAAGAGAGTTTGATGTCACTAGGCGCCCCATATTCCTATCCTTATAATTTATTAAGGTAAGCGTGGTAAATATCAATAACATTAACACATTCGAGGTATGGAGATCTGGTAGATCTTGAGAGTGCACCATGCACTTATAGAAAGAAACTATTGATGTATAGCAGTCTAGTCCCGTTATTCATTAGTACTGAGTTTCATTCTGATCTGGTACACAACTTCTGACAGACTAAGTTCTGCTCCATAAATGTCAATGAACCAAAGTGCCAAACATACATGAGAAGGATCATTGATAGAAATGCAGAATGTGTGTCCAGGGATCATAGAGGGGTCCATCATGGAGGAGCGAAGTGAATGTGTGCAGCTTGGGGTTCCTGGGCACTGTGAGACCCAAGGGTATTTACAAAACAATATGGCCAATTTCGAGGTCGTTTCAGAACCTACTACTGTGTAGTATATTATAACTGTATCTATCGTGTGTGTCTTATATGAGAACTGTATACATTATGAATACATAATTAAAATAAATAAACAAGTATGTGGTATTGATAGAAAGTCTACAAAGGATAGCTAATAATAAATGTCACCATTAGTAGACATCGAACAGACAAACAACCAGGAATTTGAGAAGTAAGTATACGCAGCACCCCAGCGCACCCGCTATTCCCATCACTGAGAATAATGTTCTAAGAAGCAAATCTATCTCTTATATAGAAATAAGACTAGTGTGTCCAAACCTTCAACGTTGTTTACGCACTCTTTGTTTACACACTTTTTGACGATGTTTACACAATCTTTGACAATATGTTTGATTAAAGTACCTTCACAAGCAGACATCAGCTTTCAACCTTTTTCAATTGGGTCTGAATTTGGTTCTCATATACCTGCCAACTCCCCTCCTCCGGTACTCTCCTTCGTCTCCCTCTTCTTTTTCGTTTTCTGTTGCCACTCTCTCATTAAATTACCTAACCCATCTTTGTTAGCAGCTTACAGACCTGTGTTCAATTTGGTATGGAAGGAAGTGTCTCTCTCTTTTATCAATTCATTTGGCTCTCGTAGACCTGTAATCATATATATGTGTTCATGTGCTTTTGTGAATGTGTGTTTCTCTCTCTTTGGTTCGGGTTATTTCAGTCAAGTAAAGGCCATACATGATACGTTGCTAAAACAATTGTATTTGTATCCTTTGACACACCTCACCATACCTTGTCTTCCAACGGCCCGTACCACCCCTTGACTCCCACGCCTTCTACCGATCCTTGACTTCTAACGTCCCCCTTCACTTCCAGCGCTCTGTTGAGTCTTCCAGCGCCCCTAAATAGGTGGTAGAGCTATCTTTGGGAACCACTGTGTCATATGATTATTTCCTTGAAGTGTTCTCATATTTTCAGTCAAATCTTTATGTGCGTGAAATAATATATGAGTGTTTTTTGACCATGAATCTTTGTTTAATATACAAGTGTATGTGTGTTCTTGTGCTGATGCCAACTGACGACTGACTCCATCTCTCTCTCTCTCTAAATTAATAAACACAATAAATACAATAAAACTTAAATGTAAGACTGAAGACAGTTTATTGTGACAATTACAAAAACCATTAAGACAATTTGCAATAAAGAATAAGCATCAAATGTGAAAGTATAGGCCTACGTATTTATAATAAGAAAATACGCATATTTCCCGTTCAAAATGATCAATAAGGCAACGTTTTCTGGAGGAAATCAAAGGACATACATACAGAGAGATGTGTTGGGTAAAACATTATTGTAGACTGATTTCTGTTGCTGAATAAAATAAAACACTTTAAGGTTTTTCGTCCATTAAGTCACATCGGAATGCGTACATTAGTCCCTTCTCCCTCGAATCGGCAAATCCATTAAATAAGACCGTATGGAAAAGAACGAGAACAAAGGAAAACAGCGTGCTTCAATGAGAGGCTAGGTGCTATTTTCAATCGCTAAAAGTAAGAACTCAGCCAGAAACCGGGACACTCTTTGGTTTGACGGGGCTAGAAAATGGTAGCTTTTAAATTACTATAAGCTGCTAAATGAATTTTCTTTTTCAAATGGTTAAAAGCCAGATAATGGCAGCAATTCCAAGATCTTTCAATCACTGGCTCTATCTGATCTTATTCTTGTTGTAACCTCTGATGAGTTTTAACATTTTAAGCTATACAGTTGTCTGGAAATTAAATCTAGCCAGTTTTAAGGCCATTGAAAGATATAATTACTTTTAGCAATGTAAAATGGCTACCGTGATCTGGCCCCGAAAAGAGAAAAGATACGTTTGGATTATTCCAAATGGTATGCATTTATCATCGTTGTCCGCTTATACCCACGTCGAGGATGTCGCGGGGTTACATATGAGCAATTGTTAGTACGGCCCACTTCCAGCTTGCCAAACCTGTCGAAGTTTTATTTACACCTGGTATTCCCCAATAGTGGAAGAAAAGAGTCCAAACGTAGCCTAAAATGTTGGGTTATATCGTTCCCCCGCGTCGAGTAGAATATTTATGTTAAATTCCAAGGTTGTTGACAGGATATTTTGTGAATTACAGCTTTCAGAACAATACCGGTACCCAAAAAGACCTGATTTAAATTTGCTAAAAAGAAGTTCTAATAACACCGGAAATCGTTTCTGCACATCGAGTGGATGGTCCATGTAGAAGTTCAAGACTCTAGGTCAAATAGATTGTGAATTATAGCTGTCAGAAATCTATTAAAAAAATGGTGTGTCAAATAGAGCTTTAACAAGAAGAAAAGTGGCCTTTACATAGATTTTTTTTTGAATATTTAAAATAAATCAAAAATCAGCTAAATTCTTATTAGAATATTTTCAATATTCAGCCAGCTTAGATTTTCTTTTTTAAAATGAAGGAGGAGAAAGAGAAGGAATAAAAAAAAACATCGATGTTCAGATCAAGCTTGATGTTACTTAACGCCAGTGATCTTAAGAGAACCGTGATTTGGCCGTAACTCCATAGCCGTCTTAGGGAAATGTCCCTGTTAATACTAGTCCTGGTTGTGCTGAGCGATTAGCGGAGATTGATTACTATTTGTAAAGTCTTTGGTGAAGTGATTCGGCAGTGGATTGAAACTACCAAACCGGAGGTGAGCAATCTACTAACTGGGCCACGGTAATTTGGCCGCAACTCCGTAACCTTCTTAGGGAGATGTACCTGGATAATTGTCCTCGTTGTGCTGAGCGATTGGGAGGTGAGCACCACTGGGCCACGGTGATCAGTGAGCCGAATGATAATTACGGCAAAACTGTCAACATACGTTTCTTCAGTTTTCAAGTGAGTCTAGGCCCCTGGTTATCTATCTATCTATCTATATCTATCTGTAGCTCTATTGGTGTGGCATGTACGCGTGCCGCTTGACACACACACATACACACACACACATATATACACACACACACAGACACATATATATATGTGTGTGTGTGTGTGTGTCAAGCGTCACGCGTACAGGCCACACCAATAGAGCTACAGGGCTGGAAATTAAAAAATTGACTCCGTCTATGCAAACAACCCCCACCCCCACAAAAAAACAAACAATATGTTTTAGTTGGGTTCAATCTACAATGTATGTTCGTGCTAAATTGGTCCTTCAATTTGGGTCCGGCATCGTCCGCGCTTGTTTTCCTTTGAACAGTCGGACTTGTTTAGCGATGGTCACCCAACAAAAGGCGAGAGAAGTAACGTATTCATTGACCATTGCAGTATTGCAATGTTTTATAATTCCCTTTCATCTTCATGTTTCTGTAGCATGTTATTGCAACTTAAATACTCGCACCGTCGTTGTAAAGTTGCGATTAAAAAGCAACAGGAAAATCAAGGTGGAGGTAAATAGTAGTACGAAAAAAAAATAATTCATCTAATAAAAATAAATAATACAATAATTGTATTTATAAACAATTTTGGCATTTGGCCATATCTGGCCATGTTTTGGGGCAGAAACGTCTCCAATTATTTGGCAATTCTCCCTCTGCGTATTGAATCCCTTCTTTTGTTAAGCTATCCAGCTTTACAATGTGCATCCTAAGACTTTTAGTCTTAATCTTCTTTATGTTAACTGAAATAACACGATTCGTGTTGCATTTTTCAAAGAATGGGTTCGCTTCGGGCATTTGCTTCCATTTGCGGTCTCTGCTTTTTATTCACTTTCTTTTACAATGTCTACACCCCCCACCTCGCCCTTCCGTCGTCTTCTTTTTTCCTTTATCCACCCACCTCTCCCTTTTCGTACATCAACTTCGACTCCCAATTAACTCCACATCTTCATAGTTCGAAGCATTTTCCCCACAATTTCTTTATATGTTTCTCTTGCTTTTAATGGAACATTCTTGGATGGAGCCTTTGGAAAATTTACCATTTACAATGCTTGTGCCTCTGCATTCTTTCTTTGTTCCTGAAAATACTTTCCCCGATAAATCCCTCTCCTCTGTGCTTTCTACTTCCCCATTCTCCTCTTTTCTTCGCACTTTTCTATCATCATCCATATGCGACTTAACAGCCTTTCAATATGCCATCATTATTGCGCTAAAATATCCCTTATTTCCTTCCCAGAAGCTCACAATGTTTTTTTCTCATTACAGACGTTTCGGTATCCAGCTTTTCCTGCCGATGCCCAAATCTGCCAATATATGTCTTCATTCATCATCATGGCATCTTGCAGATCTTTGCTTTATACAACTGGAAGAAACAATTTTCCTCAAGCTAGACGATCATCTCTGCTGATCTCCAAGACTCTAACAACATTACACATGCCGGCTTCCTAGCATGAACATGAATAGACGAACGTTTTAGAGTCTTAAAAGAAGTACATGAATCAATAAGCACGTGTACACTTTTAGATGCGCGTGCATCTCTAGTATCAATGACCGTCACTGACTGGCCGACTGGCAGGCTGACATGCCGAAGCACTTCCGCACATCTCGTTTCCTACCTCTCATTCTATATATGTCTGTAAATGCAAGGGAGAGAACTCATGTTAACTGTCTCCATATTTTTAGATGTGTGAGCATCTCTAGTACCGATGACCGTCACTGAGTGACTGACCGACAGGCTGACACACCGAAACACTCACATCGCCTGTCGTTTCTTCCCCCCACTTCTGTCTATGTCTGAAAGTGCAAGGGATACAACTCATGTGTTTTGAGCTAGATCTAGCCTCTTCTTGGTGCTTTTAGCTATTATAAGTCACTGACTGAATGATATACTGAAATTGATGGATTTGACAAATTGGTCTTACATAATCCTCTGACAGGTTATTTTGACAGGTTGATTGGTCTCATTTGATAACATTCGAAATGCGCGAACTAGCGGATCTATGATCTGAGTTTCAAGCTTGTTATAGATATATTAATAAGTTCACAGCTAAGTGATTAAGAAAGCATGTATTTTACACAACAACTATGTATGTTTCAACATAATATCCTTCCTAGTCAATGCACTTAAACAAACGTATCAATAGGTCCACAGTCAAGTGATAGAAAATGCATCACTGTATATACCCAGTGAGTGTAAAATGTATCCGATACGTCAAGTGCTTCAATACTGAGAGGATTCGGACAAAATATTACTATTAATTAATTATTTAATATATATTAAATACAAATATTGAAACCAGATTGAACATCGAAAAATCATAATTATTTGATCCACATTCTATCAATGTTGAAGCTTATGCTAAAGTAAACCTGTTTTGCAATTTATCAGATACTTTTTGCACATACTGTATATATAAAGCTCATCTGTCAACCCATAATCTTTGAAACTCAAATGATAGGTATAGCATAGGGATTTATGCGAACACAAATACAATGTCTGTGACTTGAGAACTTTACTCTCGGAGGTTCTCAATAAGAATTACAGTTTCCATCTTGCACCGGCGAACCATATCTTACAAAGATATAGAACTTCTGTAACTTAATTTAAGCACCAAAATTGCATCAGATCCCCACAGAGAAACATTATCTCTTACATTCCATAGACTTCCTACCATTTTCAAGACAGCCGTGGTAATTTCGGACAATACAACGCATCATTATTTACCAAGGGAACCGAACCTGTCTGTGAGCTCTCCATTGGAAAGGTACCTTTACCGTTTAAACGATGCTACACAATTAAATTAAAGGCAAGCCATGCGCAGACCCCAAAGCATTGAAACGAGCCAAATTAAGTAGAATAGGGAATTGCAAAGTATTAGATAACTATTAGGCATGCCATTATCATCATTCAGAGTGATATAAAGTAAGTCCTCCTTTGGAACAACTCCTAATATCTCATAGCATATTTATTGAGTTTAAAATACTACGTTTCTTTTTTCAGATTAAACTCGTACTCAAGTAAATGTACTATATTCCCCTCAGATCTTATTGAACATTTACGAGCATCAATCCGTGTTTTGACTAATAAACATCTAAAACCTGTAATAACAGTATTTGATTTTGTTTGTGTTATCAAATCAGCAATCCCCCGCTGTGCTTACGGCCAAATCACGATGTAGACACGATGGGATCAGCGAAGTTAAGCTACGACGAGCCTGGTTCGCACTAAGATTGGTGACCGTTTGGGAAAGCCAGGTGCTCTAATGGCAAAGTGAGTGACGACACGTCTGATGCTTGTTCTATAAATCTCTATTTCACATATTGCATTCCGAGACAAGAGAAACTAACATTCTTTCGAAACGTATCGCCATCCGAATTAACCATTGGCGAAATCAAGTAAGGTAGGTCGACGCGTTTCGAAAGGATGCCAACGATCAAATCAAAGGCACCGAAATAAAGTATTTCATTACAAACACGTGATACTAAAGTTTAAAATAAGAGTTTGGCTGCATGAAATGAGGAAATATTACTGAAAACATTAAAAGTCAAATGATAAATAAATATGATTATGGTCCATGTACGCCGTACGGCCAGCTTAAACGACTACAATTCATTGTAAAGCATATTAACTGACTATAATTTATTCTAAGGCATATTAACTGACTACGATTCATTGTAAGGCATCTTAACTGACTGATTCATTGTAAGGCATATTAACTGACTACAATTCATTCTAAGACATATTAACTGACTACAATTCATTCTAAGGCATCTTAACTGACTACACTTTATTGTAATGCATCTGAACTGATTACAATTTATTGTAAGGCATCTGAACTGGCTACAATTTATTATAAGGTATCTTAACTGACTACGATTCATTATAAGGCATCTTAACTGACTACAATTTATTGTAAGGCATCTGAACTGACTACAATTTATTATAAGGCATCTTAGCTGACTACGTTTCGTTGTAAGGCATCTTAACTGGCTACGATTCATTCTAAGTATCTTAACTGGCTACGATTCATTCTAAGTATCTTAACTGGCTACGATTCATCCTAAGTCATCTTAACTGGCTACGATTCATCCTAAGTCATCTTAACTGGCTACGATTCATCCTAAGTCATCTTAACTGACTACAATGCATTCTAAGTTCCCGTTGTAAACATTTCGCCCGTGAAAATTAAACGATAGAGTAAATAACATATTTCAGTTTCGCTTCTTCTTCTACAATCAATTAATCCTCCGTAGGAGCTGAATCATGGAACCTACCCAAACGATTGGCTCTCAAACTAGAACCCCTGCAAAGCTCACGGGAGAGGCTAGTGTTTAACATCAGATGGAGAGATTACAAAACAGCACATCATATTAGAGAACAAACAAGGGTCGGAGATATCATAGAATCCATTAGAAAACTGCAATGGCAATATGTAGGCCATATTGCAAACTGTTGGACATCACGACTCGCAATGTGGATCACCAGATATCATAAGCGAAACTGTGGCTGGTAGAAATGGATATTCAGAAGATATTGGCACCGTGATGCCCAGGATCGTGAGGTCTAGCCAATCTTGGGAATAGTCTATGTGCAACGACGGTCGTTAACAGGTTGCTGCTGCTGATGATGATGATGATGACGATGATGATGATGACGATGATGGTGGTAAAATAGTTCTGGCTTAGGTCAGCAGTAATCTTTAATAGTTATGCAAATAAACTTTGGCATAACAAAATGCAAAATACCATTGCTTGCATAATTGGAGTGTTTGGTCTTTTGCAAACTTCTAACGAGGAATACTCTCATTATCATTGAACACAACAATCAGTGTGTGTGTTAGCGTGAGACATAATGTTTGCTCTGTTGCTTACATATATTAGTTTCCAAGCGAGCGACGCGAAGCGGAGTGAGCATGGGTATTGATCAACACCTATACTTTTCTATATGAAAAGTATATCCGTTTCAAGTCTATGCACACCTAAACCAAAGAACTGAAATTTACAAAAATAATCATGCAAATATAACACAACCTAACGGATAACATAGGCTACAGAGAAAAGAAAACCTGTTTCTGTTTAAAAAAGAAAGTTAAGAACATAAAAAGTGCATTCGTTTAATGATCCTTCGACTGCTGCAGTACACGTTATGTCAAGTGTAGCCAATCTAGATGTGTTTCATCTAAATCTAGATGTTTTTGGTTGCGTCTAGATTCCAGCAATTGTTATTGGATGCTTTTCAATAAATAATATTTTTTAATAAAATAAGTAATATTTTTAATAAAATAAGCAATATTTTAATAAAGTAAATGTTGACGATTAACCGCATTCAATGTATTAATACTATGTAATACATTTCTTAGATTTTAGAAATATATCTGGGGAATCTAGATGTGTCTAGACGTTTCTTACTCAAATGGGGATGAAACTGTAAAGCCCATAATCAGTGAATGCAGTAAACTGGCACAGAACGAGTACAAAAACAGGGTAGAAACTGTTATACACTCGGAATTTTGCAAACTACTGGGATTCGAACACATAGATAAGTGGTACCAGCACAAACCAGAGACTGTCGTGCAAAGTAGAAGCCACAAATTACACGGGTCTTCGACACCCAAAATGACCACATCATCCAAGCAAGAAGGCCAGACCTTGTAGTTGTGGACAAGGGTAAGCGAACCTGCCAAATTGTAGACATGAGTGTAACTGCGGAGCACCCGGTCAATACGAAGGAAAGTGAAACGCTAGGAAAACATCAGGATGAAATGAGTGTGGAAAACGAAGGCCAGGGTAGTACCAATAATAGTAGGCGCTCTGGTAACTGTGCCAAAGACATTACAAACAGATTGGGGGAGCTAGAGATAGGATATACACGCATACTGGGGAGAATACTGGAGGTATGAGACCTGCGACCACCAATCGTCAGCAATTGCCTAACAGCAAAAAGGGATAAGGGACGTGAGGTAGGGGTGGAGACGACACAAAAAACAACACCACCCACACAAAAAAACACAACACAAAAAGAAAACACAAAACACAAACCAAAGCGATGCTGTGAAGTGTGAGGACGATGAGAGGAGGGTTTTACTTTCAAACATATATGTTTGAAGGTAAAATTTGAACAGTTTCTTTCAAATAGCACAAGAAACATATTTTCAAGTACAGAAAACTGACAGATGTATCCTTGTTTGGGCTATGCTTAGCTAACGCATCATTCGCTATAAAAAAAATGAAAGCACATGAATGATTAGGATTAGGATCGGATAAGGTGAGCACACGTGTTTTTTTAATACGATATAGGGCTTATCCGCATCTTATAGCATTCCCAATGAATAACTGACACGAAACACTCACCAACGTTATTGTCATGAGCTTAAAAAGGTCATTCTCTCATTTTGTGTCCACATAACTTTAACCATTGTCGAAATTGACGACGGATGCACAAATGGGAACAGAATAATTTCACTAGGCCTACACACACAAGTTCAACTGTACGAATTATTAATTTTAAAATATTATTTATAAATAGTCTTTTATTTATTTTTATATATCATTAGTCTTTTATTTATTTT
>VCCN01000420.1:3996019-4008906 GCA_006491835.1 Architeuthis dux | reverse complement strand
AGAGAGAGAGAGAGAGAGGGTGAGAGAGAGGGGGAGAGACGGTGACAGCGACATGGCGAGATAGAGAGTAGATATAGATATATAGACAGTGTAGACACACCAATCAGAGGCAGAGACATCTTTTGTTTTGACATGATATGGCAATTGAATTTTTAATTAGACGCGAAAAGAAGCTTTCAACTTCATTTTATCCGATTCTGCTCTAAGAAACTTCCTCATCAAAACAGTTATGCATACAACTTCGTTCGTCTTAAGCATTAACATCAACCTTCGGAGTGAAAGACACTACGAAAACAAAAACAGATTCATAACAAGAAAATATAACTACATAAAACGTAGGCAGTTCAATAAATACTGACGTCGAATGTCATTCTCCATTGAAGCTGCGTATTTGAATTGAAGATTTCATCAATTTTCGTCTACCAAATGACCACAGTCAAAACAATGAATTAAAAAGATTTCACATCTTGGGCTGACGGAAAGCAGAATTCCTTGATAACTAGAAAGCACTGAGAGAGCGCATGACTCGGCCTTGGGGAAATATACCAACGCCACCCACGCCGTTGGTCGAGGAGAAGAGGGGGATCCGGAAGGGAGAGAGAAAGAAAGGGGAGAAGAAACAAAGGAAAAATGAAGAAGGAAGGAAAAGAAGAACGAGAGAAAGAAATGTGAGAGAATTTATATATTCTAGGTGAGCTAGGTGTATTTATATATTTTATAACAATAACACAAACACAACTGATATTTAAAAGCCACCCAGGGGAAGAAAAACAGCCAGGAAAAGGCCAAAAAGGCAAACTGAAATGATGAGTCGTACATTTTGGCTAAAAAGTCGCCCCTGTTGTCTCCTGAGCACCAATTGTATGTAGGAATGCCCCAGTTCTAGCCCAACTGGTCCGCAGGCTTTTCAACAGAACACGCGATTTGCGTTCAAGATTGTGGCCAGCTGGCGTTGCTGAGGGTTTATCGATGAATTGATGGAGGTGTGTGTTCATCATGGACCACTCATCTCTCCATCTGTCAGCCAATTCTCTGATAGCAGATGCAGCTCACTCAGCTTCATAGCTCAGGAGACATTCTCTGTTTAGCCGGGGTGGGGGCATCACCTGGTTCCATGAATTGGTTAATGCCCCAACTTGACTGTACCTAACCAATTACTGCTCTTCGAACTACAAAAACCTTTACGATGAACGACTGTCGTAAAGTTATTGTCATCAAGCTAGTCACGCACATAATTCGCTAATGTTATGAGTTCAATTCTTACACGGTGCTCCACAATTGTGGACCTTTACCAGACAAATAATTACCTGCAGACGTAAATGGTAAACTCCGTCATCCGATTCATATCAGGTTTAGTTTGTTCGAAATTATATTAAAAGGGCATAGTTAGTCACTTTGTAGCAAGTGTCACGTGGTCAACGTCATTAGGCACCCTACATAGATTTGGTGCTCAGGACACAGCACACTGCGTGTGCAGCAGTGCTGTACAGAACACCCAACACATATTATCAGAGTGTAACATTCTGCATACCATCTAATGGGGTCAATGCCCTGCGACACCTGGATGGTGCCAGGTTAAACTGGCTGAAGAGGATCGATGCTGTGTGGTGATGTAGGGAAAGGTCATACGAACTAACGAAGGAACAATCAGTAATTCAAGTCATATCGGAGACTTTTCAATACAGGAACCATCTATGGAATTTCCCCACGGCTGAAATAATCATCTAAACATGAGAATGTCGGACACTTATTTACTCTAATTTGTTCTTCAGCCGAAATCGAAGTGTTCCAGGGAGAAACATTGTGAACAAATCTACTAATATAACGAGTAGTGTGATATTTTTCTGTTTCTCTGTCCGTAACACCGGATTATTCAACTTAAAAGTAACAATTTTTCTGATAAATATATCTCCTACCAACCATTTAAAACAATGGACTCTTCCACTAAAACGATTTCAGTAAGGTTTTTTTTTTGTCCTTTAAAAAATCATCGCAAAGAGATTTGAATATATTCATGAAATGTTCCACGGAATTCTTCCTTTTTTGATGTCCTGTCTGCTGGGGACTAGAATACGCTGACTGCATCCCCTGCAGAGGGGTAAGACCCCAAAATCTGGGACCCGGCCCTACCGGCTGCGGCTTAGATGCGCTCCGCCCCAAACAATGGACACCAGTTCTTTCACCAAAGTCGCAAGACTCTATTTTTTAAAATTTAAAACTGATTTCGGCATTAAATGACCCATCAAGAGTTGATATGCCGCTAAACGAATCAATCAATCAATCTTCCTTTCCCTTGTCACGCTCAGCAACTCCCTCTCATCTACATCTCTCGATATTCTTTCTGCCACCCACCTGCACAAACCCTTAAAGTAGGCTAGTCGCTGCCTATCTATGTTAATTTTCTTTCTTTGAGCCCGGTGACCAAGTGTTAACATGGCCTAATTATTGCTGATGCGTTTTTCTCTGATTTAGTGGGTTATTCTTTAAGCTATTCGAGAATTAATGCTTTTATTGGAAGACCTTTTACCACATACTGAAGCTAATTGCATTTTGCTTAAATTGAATGTTACATATATGTAGTGATTATTAAAGTAAATAGGTTTGTTACTACCAGTAATATTGATAGGGAGTTGGGCGGAAGAATACCTATAAGGTAAGACCACGCGCCCCTTACCGTGCATTTGTTATGAATGTATGCTATGTTCTTAAATACATAGGTTTTCTTATTTTCCTTCTTAAAGTATTCTTCCAACAGTCGCCGATGAAACCACATCTCGGTTTGTTTTTTATTTCGTTTTTATTCTAATTCAATTTTTTCATCTGTGAATATCTTGTTCGGTTTCTGTAAAAGGGTCTTTCACGAGGATTAACTATTTAATAAATAATACCTAAAATGTACTTTGGTAAAGAGGTATTATTTGACCCCCTGCCCTCTTTCTGGTCATATCAACTAGAATTACCTTAGTCATCAGTTTTGGTAGTGTTCATATCCATGACCATACCTCGCATACCATTCATTTCATTATGCAATTGAGACGACAGAACCAATTAACACCTTCTTTTCGCCTTACACATGCTATATATAACGTGACTCTGTCGGGACAACCAACAGTATTACATTTACGGTAATGACACTTAGCGATAATTCCATGGATATACAATTACGGTTTCCTCTTACAGCTCTTTATCCGGGTTGGCTATTTCGCCACAGCAAGGAGCCACCACAGACATATACATATACTGAATTCAGATTTGTTCTGGTTGGATGTGCCTGGTTGCGTAACGGTTAGTAACCTGATAAACAGAACCAATGTCGAATTCCGGTTGAAACTGAGTCTCGGTATTTTCGCACTAATGCCTTGGGAAAGCCATGAATCCAACTACCCGTGCATTCTGTCCTGTCACCAGTTATTTTGAATATGGTATACAGCGATGTATTGGTGAACAAGGACTTGGGTCTTTTTCATTAGTCACACTAACAAATTGTAGCTATTACAGTTCACCGTATTTTTGTTTCCAAAATAAATGTAAGTTTTTTAAATGTTTAAAATCCCGTAACGCAAAATAACCCTTGCCCTGATTGACTGACTGACTATCCATAACTACTAACACTAACATTAACCCTAGGTTATTATCTTGATACGATAATAAACGAATTGCTTTTTTAATATGTATATATTTAGCGAACACAGATATGGTGAGGTATAATAGCTATAATTATTTAGTGTTGTGGGGATTAATGACAAATACGTGAGGACTCTTGCCTAGTTGCTTAGTTTGTCCAGGCACGAAGCAAAAGCCACAAGCCTAAGCCTGACCCCTTATCCTAAGCCATGACCTAACCCATAACACTGAGCGTACAAACAAAATACACTTCACATATCGATTCCCACTGGTTATCAAAATGTTAAGCTGGTGTGGACTAATGAAAAAACAAAACAAAATGATATTCCCTATATTGCTAGTGTTTCTGTATTGCACACGTTTGACAAGCAAGTCTGATCTGGGTCCCAACTATACACGACTGGCTGTTCAGGAGAAATATTGAAATGTTTTGATTCTTCAAGAACAAATTGCTGTTAAATGTTGACCTCGAACTAACACCACGAATCTAGTTCCTAGTCGACGAGAAAAAGAAAATACATTCTGTTTTCTTTGCAAGCTTCCGTACTTTGCAATTAAGGACGTTAAAGTTTGACAGGGCCTAACGAAACTGCTCCTAGATTTGCACGCAGTTTATTAGTGTTCTAATGAAAACATTTCAAATGAAACTGCTTGATATCTGTAAACGCTTTATAGGGCACCCCTAAAGATATTCTAGATTTCAAAACAACCTTTTTGTATGTTAAACTAGACCTAATTACAAGATATTTTCAGTTGCAAGTTTTCTGAAATATGTTTGTTTATGGGGGCAAAACTCTGATGAAGTGATCATATATGGTGCCTCGCCCAAAAGGTGATCAAACATGAAACATATAAGAAAATATATAAATTAGTAGAATGTTAAATAAAACATAGAATTAAAGAATAACATGCAATATAATGAATAGATACAAAAGGTTGATATTGACAACAAAATAACACCTGTGTTAATTTTAAAATGTTATTGTGTGGGCCAAAACAGGTTAATTTAATGGGGTGTGGTATGCCTCAAAACAGCTTCTGATTTTGTTCAAGCACAAGTGCACTTTGCAAAGCTTGCACATTGGTGCGGATTATGTTGTCCTTATGGCTACACTATGTGCATGTGCCTGGCGGGTCCTCGGGTGATCATATATAGTCACTTGCCCGATAAAGGGTTAATAAGGCCACTATAATTGTAATACATTAAAGGTTCAGATAATTGATTTATAGAACAACGATTGTGGGACACTTTAGCGTAGCTAGAGATAGATAGAGAGTTGGAGCCGGAAGGGAATTGTCTCCTTGAGGGCCCCGAAGGGAATTAGCTCATTGGGGGCCCCATCCAACATTTAGTGAGAATTGATGAAAAGGGAAGATTTGCAATAAATATACCTGCACTATAACTTAATCTGTGAAAAACAACTCTAAAGGCTGAATTATCATTTTGCAATTCATGTACGTACGCATATACCCCCGTTATTGTATACGGTCAGTAGAAATGCAATAGTTGAACTACTCTTTATAAAGGTTTCGGGGCATCTCCTTCATTGTGGGGGGGGGGTCAAATCGCATCCCCCCCAAGCTACACATCTTTACTTATCACGGATATGTCTCGAGTAATGAATAATTCATAACGGAATTGGCATATCTGAAAGTTGTATTATAATTTTAAAAAGCAAATAGGTGAAACGGACAGGTCTATTGGCAGCATGCCGTGTAGGGGGTGATCAATTAAAACATTGGGAAAAGGGGTGATCAATGAATAAGTTCTCTCGCATAACAAAATAGTCGAATTTTAAAAAAAGAACATGCGTGGATGTCAACTAGGGGACTAATTTAGCATAAACGTACATTGTACATTGAACCGACCACAGAAACTACACAACAAAACCCCATTATATGTTCTGTGTGCACCTATGTTACCCATTTAGCAAACGACTATGAGTTGGGGTAAAACTCTTGATGTACGGAACAACACACTCTACTCAAATGAAAACTGAAAGCAAATTAATACATATAAATTGGTAGACACTCAAAGATATTTGAAAGCATATGAAATTGAATTACAAAGATGCGGTTAATGAAAAAAGTAAAACAATAAAATCTATGAAAGCAAAGAAAAACCGTCCATAACCCAGACACTGCGAGATAATGTTCAGACTTCAATAGCAAGTACTCTGTTTTATTTATAATCCTAAATTAACTGGGAAAAGTAAGTTTAATAACATTTTAAAGTATATAATGTATAATGTATTTCAATAAGTATCGTGTGCTGTATGTTAACTAAAAAAGAACTCTCTAATAAACAATTTCAAATTGTTCTGTACTTTTATGCATAAATATATAACTACATTTGAATAACTGTGTGTGTGTATGCGTGTGTGTGTGTGTACTGCGATTACAGACGACTGGATATTGTACGAAGTTGACATTCGCCACATATATTATTCAGCACGCAAGGCAGTGCAATGTCGAGATTTGGATCAGCGGTTCTGGGGAAATCTAATAAAAATAAATACAAAATTTGGATTATAGATTTGTTTCCATAGTTTCTCTAAATGATCTCCCTTGACATTCCGGTCTTTAGAATTATCTAAATGTATATATAGAATTCCTAAATTGGCATGGCTGAAAAGACGTAACCGAAATATTTCGAAGCCATGGCGTTTTTGGAAGGCTGCCTCACACACCAGGAAATCCGGACCCTTCCAAACATGCATCTTTGGAACGGGCACTGTCATAGTTTAATTTGTGTACCAATGTGACCCCCATGCAGGTTTTAGCAAGTAGTGTGATTGGGGGTTTCCCTTTGATTCTGTTCGGTTTACAATGTAAATTCATGCTAAAATGGATACATCTTTTGTGTTCGCTTTTTCAGCTGAATCTGCTGAGGGCTGATGAAAAAAATGTTTAATCGCAGTATGAGTGGAACAATACGTAGTGTATTGTTCCAAGAGAAGAGGGGAGAGTAAAAAAAGAGATATCGGATGCTCACTAACAGTTGGTGCTTTGGTATCGTTCGTAAAGAAACGACACACATATCACTTAAAAACACATTTAATTGAACACTATCTGATTTTCATCCATCTATCTATCTATATATCTATCTAAATATTGTATTGTAACGATACATCCGTATATTATACATTTAAAATGTATGTGTACATCCGGTCCACCTTGTTATCGGCGATCGTTGATTCTCGTGTAAGTCAACCAGATCATCAAGTGACAGCTTTAGCCTTTCTTCCTCCTCGCTGTCCGTGTCCGATCCGACTACTGCTAACACTCTTAGCAGTCACCGTGTAGCAGTCTCATTTTGACAACTTTTCCGACCCCAGAGCCGCCAGCGGCTAATTAACTGAAACTCAAAACGATTATTTGCCTCTTCCCAGCCAATCAACGCGTAGTTTGGCTATCTCTTCTTACTCCCGCCTCTTTTCATGTAATGCCGTTACATTTATTCCCTCGGCTTACCTGAGGCATTTACTACGATTCAACGATGCTAAACTATTTAGCCCCCAGTTCCATGGCCTTGCTACACTCATGATGACCCAGAGATGTTTCAAACTAAAACTTTGTACTCTTTTACCTACTCTTTTACCTACTCTTTTACCTACCACCCACCAAATCGCTCTGTCACATAATTAAGTCTCTCTTTTGTTTTGTTGACCACAATTAACCCGGCTGTTATTCAGTTAGTTATAACAAATTTGACGAGAACAGATAATTAAGTAATTGGGCTAGAGATAACTTTATTAATAATTGTATCTGAATATAGAAGTTGATAGACCGATAAATAGAATTATTGTCTCGGTGTAGAGAATGTCATTTAAGTTCATAGAAATAAGAATGCTGTCTTATCACGACATCGCTGTATGATTGACAGGTCAACATTTGGAATTTCAAAATAATGGCTATTGGAATGTTAACAAGTTAAATAGGAACTTACAATTTGTAAACAATGACAGTGACCACGTAACATGCTGTCACATAATACGACTAATGTCAAATAATTTCAGGTATAAAAAGAGCGGTTAACCCAGCTAACGCTATTGTAAGCCAGCTTAAATACATATACGTATGGATAATTTTGAACTCCGAGTTTTCATTTGTGAGTGAAAAATTGTATTGACCACCAAGGTGCTTGCAGTATCAAAAATCCCCAAGAGAGCAGATACACAATTCAGTTACACACCGTACTGACAGACCTGTGAAGTTACGGCATCCAATGAATCAGCTTTGCATCAAGTCCCATCAAACATTTACCAATTCCAAAGACACAACGCAGTTCCGAGGGGATCGACTTTACACACCAGTACAACAGACAAGTTGTTTGCGTATATGGGGTTTGATGATATCCCATAACGTAACAATATGAACCGTATTTGTATTTCTCAAAGTGAAATTCGGAGCCGCTAAAATTGTGGAGCCCTCGGGCAACTGCCCACTGTGCTCATTCGAAGAGACGGCCCCGAGTAGGCTTATTCAGAAGCTCGTTTCTGGAAAGTAATATAAAATAAAAAGTTAAACCGATAAAACAAACAACTCCATTTGAAAGGGTTGTAAAATCATGCACACACCATCGAGAAACTAGAAAATCAAAAAGTAAAAGATAGAATCCGGCAAAGTTGAACGGGAGTAGATAATAATAACCTAAAAGTGTTCGGAAATGGTTAGCGTGGATTCGGTGCGATAATAAGTGGAGTACATTAGATGGATGGAGATAGACGAGAAGGGGGGGTATTTAGAAAGCAATTGGAAAAGTGGTGCTTGTAGGCAGAAGCACTTGACTTCTTCGGCTTGAAAACCAACCCCTTCCTCTGGATAGGGACACACCAGGATATTCATCAAATTAGTGGAATTTCCCGATCAAACTTCCATTATTGTTGTAGGGGCAGGAATGTAGAGATGGGTCATGGTTTGGGGGTTCGCACGGAAGTAGTCAAGGAAATGGCTTCAACTTTTTAAATCGACGAGAAACTCGTATATAGATTACAGTAAGATTGTGAAAGTAGTGATTCCATAAGATTCATGAAATCCCTGAGCATCTCAGTAATTTAATCAAGTCCCTACTTTTATAATCAGTCTTGTGATGATGAATATTACTACTGCAATGAGTTAGATGCTCCCTGGATGCCCACCACTGTAGCCGTGTGTCAAACTAAGCTGTATATACACTATACATACTGAAGCAGAATATACTTGATATTTACTAAGTTTAACATAGTTTGACACAAGGCCAACATAGTGGGGTACCCAGTGAAGATCGAATCAATTACAGTAGTAATGGTTAGCAGCATACGCTTGTTAACAACACTGATTTTAAAACTAGCGATTTCACAAATCTCTAGGGATTTCACGAAATAACTGGTTTCACTAGGCCTCTGGTATTTTCATTGTGGTTGACGTTTTGCTGTGCAGCAATAATAAACCGTAATCACAATTATATTTTCTTTTTAGCGGAAGTTATTTTACAGTAATTGTTGGGTTTCTGTCCGCCAGCATAGCTTTGTGTAATTTGAATTTATTTCACTCGTGATTTTCCATTATATTAAACGCAGTAAAAACATACATATAGCTGGAAAAACAGCTATGGTTGGTCACTTAATAAAAGCCGACACAGGACCAACGTCTCTTGGCAGCATGCCGTGTTAGGGATGATCAATTAAAACATTGGGTAAAATGTTGATCAATGAATGAGTTATTTCTCTCGCCTTTTTTTTTTGGCTCACTAAAAGTCCGAATTTTCAAAAAAACAAAACAAGCGTGAATACAACTGGACAAAGATTAAGCGACAAATCTAGCATAAACTTACATTGTAAATTGAACCACTTACAACTTATTTAAAAAATAACTGTTTTTTCTAGGCATACTAAGAGATACATGTTTACATTTCCAGCTCTTTAACTACATTGGTGTGGCATGCATTCGCGACACATGGATAGCTAGCTAGCTAAATAGATAGATAGCCGGCCAGCCAGCCAGTCAGTCAGCCAGCCAGCCAGCAAGACTTACGTAACAACTGAATAAACCCACGTTAACAGTTTTGATTGACAGTTTCTAATTATGTGGTGATGAACTACATTCATTAACCAAGTCGAACAACATAAACCTTCAATATGGATAAACATAATTTGCTAAAAAAGTCAGTATTCCGGTTTGTGTCCACATAACTTTTAAGGCTTGTCGAAATTGACTACGGGTGCACAACAGGGAACATAATAATTTCACAAGGCCACTTACAAACATCAGTTCAACTGCACATCTACACAAACACTTACTGAAAGCACAAACAATCGGCATTAAAATATAACAGACGCCTAGATAATAACCTTCACAAGGGAAGTAACCGAATACGTCGAAGCCTCACATCCATACAACGGACTAAAAGTAACGGTCCAATTTCCCATACAGTTACATCGTAAATAGAACTCACCCGCTCGTAAAATCGTAAAAGAATATTTTCTAAAATCTAACATCTAGATTGTTAGAGTCTAATGGATTAAAAGCACAAAAGATTACTGCCGAAAAAAAAGGTTTATATTTCTTTTCGATTGTATCTCTGTTTTATCCGGGGGAAAAAAACAACAACGGATATTTTGCTGTAGGTTCGAACCGTTGGTAAATATCAACTGCAGGAAAAAGTTACAAAGCTGAGCTTATTCTTGTGAGAAACCTATGAGGGACAGTGTGCAGCTGGTGCATCGCGTTTGGGCCTAGAGGGCAAAGGTTGGGAGGGGCAGGTGTTGAGAGGTTCTGAGAACTGAGTATCGCAACTTCTAAGTCAATACGATATATCGATTAGTAAAACTAGGGAAGTGCCCGTTCCAAAGTTCCGACTTTCTACATCAGGTGTAGAAGAAAACAACAGCGCCAATAACAATTAATGGGAAAACCTGAAGGTCAGCAGCTGTAAAATGTGTACGAGTTCTATCCAGATTAGTTAAAGAAAGAAATATGCAGATACGTAACAAAAAAAGGTAATCCTCTCACGAAATTAGAATTTGGAAGTTTGATTAGGTTTCAACCTAAAAGGGGAAATGCTTCGCTGTTATTTTCACCGAAACACGAGGATGATTGTGGATTTAATCCGATAGAGACTTTGCGGTGGACGAAGTCTTATTTTCCCCCTATTTTCCTTCGTTTCCACCTTCCTTCCTTCGTTCTTTCCTTTCTTCCTTCATTCCATCATTCCTACCTTCGCCTTCCTTCCTTTATTTATTCCACTTCTTTCCATCTCTGCAATAGGTAATATTTTCGGTAATTTCCTAGTTTACGTACATAACATTGTTCTTCTTAGAGAACGTTTTGTTCTTTAAATGTCAGGTTTTTTTCAATCCATTAGACCTTCGAACAATCTGGAAATGTGTTAGTTTTTAGAAAATAAATTCAAGGATTTACGAGTGGGATTTTAATTACAATGAAACTATAATGCCAAACTGGGCACTTACCTTCCGCA
This sequence comes from Architeuthis dux, assembly GCA_006491835.1. Taxonomy (NCBI): domain Eukaryota; kingdom Metazoa; phylum Mollusca; class Cephalopoda; order Oegopsida; family Architeuthidae; genus Architeuthis; species Architeuthis dux. The sequence continues at coordinate 3,997,823 of VCCN01000420.1, read as the reverse complement.
AGTGTACGGGTGTACGGCTTACTAAATTTATCTTCCCATTGGTCCAATTTTATTTTTTAATTTTTAAACATCACGTGGCTTACACCATTTTCAACATGGGTTCATATAAGCTGCCGTTCCCTCCGTACGCTCGTAAAAATGTCGCATCGTAAATCCCCAGTTTAGCATTATACTTACATCGTAAATAGAAACCCCGTAATAAAATCGTGAAGACATTCTTTTTATAAATACTGTCGAATCCGCTTGTCCAACCGTTATTAGTACCAAGCAGCAGTCCTACTGAATTAACATTTCTGAAATAAAATCTGATAGAATTACTAAAGAATATATTTTTCAGTTTTCAAAACAACTATCTTTCAAATACTTTTAGCTCGTAAAACAAATTTTCAAATAAAGAAAGTATAGATAAAGGGAGTTAACTTGTGTGTTTATGTGAGTTGTTTTGTACAAAAAACAAAATTGAAAGTTAATAGAACAAGTCGGTTATTGGGACCAAAATCGTTGGTCGCGATGCGATCCTATTAAGCGGATTCGACTGTACTATACATTTCCAGATGGTTCGAATGTCTAATAGATTGAAAGCACATACAATGTTATGTACGTAAACTACAAAAAAGTACCATATTTTATGTTCTCAATGTATGTACTACTACCAAATTCTGTCAATTTTGAAGGTGTGATGTTAAATTATTATTTTTTAAATGCATCGCATATTTTTTCGCACTCACTGTAAATATGTATGCACTAGTAAACACGCGTAGGTATTGAAACTAACACCTCCGTATTTACATATATTAACACGTTGAAGTGGCCTTCTACACAACTAAGCTAATCTTGGCCAATATCTATTAATGGGTAACTGTATTCAGTCATATATTTGTGCATATCTCTCTTTCATTTTCATCTGCCTTTTATATCTATATACAAATAAACAAACAAACAAAAACACGAATATACATACGGTGAGTGTAAAATGTATCTGATGCATAGTAATATTCACAATCGACAGAATCGAGACCAAATATAAATATTAATTAATTAAATAATATATAATAATAAATAATATCGAATCAAGATTGGACAGTGAAGAGTTATGTATGAATTGTCAGTTTTGGAGCTTATGTTAAAATTAACGTTTTTGCAATGTAATTAGGATTTGTTCGCACTCGCTGTATATACATGCCTTCTCGCGCTGATTGCAATACAATTTGGTTCTTCTTGCATAAAGTCCCTGTTTTTAAATCTCTAAACCAAGCTATATAAACAAAATGTATGTTACTCATAAGCAGTAGGGGAGGACGGTAATAATTCGGCTGTTTTTAAAAAAGTATTTCTGAAAAATCAGGTTAAAATGTAGCCCTAACATTTGGCTGTTCAGACAGAAAGTATCAAGTGCTTAGCTCCTGTCAATTAACAAAACATACGTTTGTAAATCGTCCAACCTATTCTACCTAGCAGTGTTAGTTCCGTCGCAGTGTTGGGATAGTTCAGCCCCATGTATTAATTGGCATATTCTTGAAAGAAAGTTAGTTGGATTGGCTAAAAACATTAATTTAATCATTTCAAAGACATTTTATTATCCTAAAGTACAAAATACAGACATCAGATACGTTAATGTTGTTAGCAACTGCATATTCACATGCCACTCGTGCTGTTATCTTTGTTGTTAAAACATGAAATATATTGGAGCAATGTTTTAGCTAATCAGTCAGCTATATCTCAATGTCTTATGTGAGGACTTGCCAACTGAAAAAGTGGCTAGCTTAAATCCGTGCCATCGTTTTTGTCCCTCTTTATTATTATA
>VCCN01000420.1:3710227-3721467 GCA_006491835.1 Architeuthis dux | reverse complement strand
GCATAGTGTTTACCTATAGAATTGAACTTTGAATAGGACCGAGGCATCATTGCCGTAGGTGGGCTATTCTTCTGTTAATATTAAATGGCTGGATAATTTTCGAATTCGAATACCTTGTATACATAAACCATGCTCATTATCTAGTTTTTAAGGATGGAATGAAAAAAAAACTATTACTTTAGATAATAAGTAATTACCAAACAAAGAAGCTTCCTGTGCTTCTTTCTTCAATTATCTTCATATTCACTTCTTGATGTTATGTTTCATGTCAAAATGTCGCACGTTTCAATTCATTTTATTTATTTCCTTTTGGTGTTTCATATTAGGTTTATACAAGAGAATTCAGTAGATTTCAAACAGAATATTTTATTCATATGAATTCATAAAAAAACCTGAACGACAGAACGTCTAAAAGTGTATGAATAATCTAAAAATATGGATGGTGGTCATAACGATAAGAATATGTAGGAACCATGATCTAATCGACATTATTTCCATAAAATCATTGTGAATGTAAAAATCTAAATCTGCAAGAATGTCAGACAACCGCCGAGCATCACAACTAACAACGTGGATCTCCAGAAATAACATGCGAAATTGTGGCTGGCAAATAAAAGAAGGTGTTACGATTTCGATAAGTTCAGAAGATATCTGCACCGCGACGCCCACGATCGAGAGACCTGGCGATTATTAGGCACAGTCTATGATGATAATGCTGATGATGATGAGTATGCACAAGTTCCTGAGATTCTGAATTCCAAATCAATAGGCTGTAAATAATAATGGAGATAGAGAGAGAGACACACACATTAATATCATACGGTCTTTCAGTGTCGAACGGATCCTATTAAAGACTTTAGTTAGGACGAAAGCCAAAGCGGAAGGCCATTAGTGGTATGTTTGTCAAAACGTCCGAAGTTCTGTTTGCTTTCTATTGGCTATCATTGGCCTTCTGTGAATAGTGACGAGTTATTTGTAGACCAATTTGCAAAACGTGCTCTATTGAGGAAACTTGTTTATGAATCCCGTAGCATCTGAAGGGTTCGTATGTGTGACTTCCGTGTAGAAATATATAAATGGTCTATGCAAGGAGACGGATATACACATTTACGTATAGAAGGGTTTTTCCAAAACCTTTTTCGGACTACCTTTTACCGCCTTTTAGAAAATATATTTCATCAGCGCCACCCCCCATAAAGTCGGTAAAGAATGATACATTTAAAATAAAATTCGCCCTTGCCTCTTCACCATCACTTGCCTTCCACTACCTCCCACCTGTACCTTGCGTTCCAGTGCCACCTACACTTCGAAATGCTCCCTACATCCCCCTTTACTTCCAACGCCTCCATACCGCCCGACTTGACTTCCAACATCACCGACCACCTTTTTGACTTCCAACGCTTCCCCACTACCCCCTTGCCTTACAGTGCCCCCTTTCAGTCTACCAGCCCCCTCCCCCGATGGGTATAGACCAGGGGTTCCCAAACTTTTTTGCGTCATCGCCTACTTTCACATGGAAAATATTTCCACCGCCCACCTGTATAGTAAATATTCAAAAGCATACCAAAAATGTTTGGTAAAAGTTTGTTACTGGTTCGTAAACTGACTTTTTATGATGTAGTAACAAATACCAAATGGAGGTAAAAAATAACGCTGTCTTATGCGGCGGCTACTGCTGCTACTACCGTATTAAAGGACAAATGAAAGCAAACATGCCTATTTAAAACTGTATTTTATTTGTTTTAATTATAAATGATATAATTTAGTATCATGGTCATGCTTTAATGCTTTAAATAGATGCGGAAAAAGTAAATAAATCCGTGAGAGGAGTTTTATCGTTTATTCAGGCCGGTTAAAGACACTAAATAAGCAACTAAAATATTAAGCGGAACGTAGTCATAATAATTCACTTCATTGGAAGTTTTAAGTGTGGAAAAGGTAATTAAATCCGACTGTGATCCGAGCTCCACAGCTCCGAGCTCGAAATAAGGACATTCATGAAAGAAAACAAAAGGGAATGGATACATCATAGTTTCATTGCTTTGAATAAATTACTTGGACTTCAAACTGGAACAGGCAATGCGATAATATCCTGAAATCGCCGTACCATGTCATCATGCAATGATTGCAAATAATCGCGATATGTAATGACATCCTCATCAACCAATTCATCTGTCAAGCTATTCAATCGTTGAAATTGGTGGAGTTGACGTCTTGAAATGTTCATCTTATAGAGCGTTCATTTAGAAATGAAGTCAGTGATGGACGATTTACAGTCGACAAACGTTTCTTTGCATTCCTTGCAATAACGTATTGAGATCATTTAGTTTGGCGAATATGTCGCCACGGAAAAATATATCCCATTTTGAAGCAATAAGTGAAGTGGAGAGTGGAGTGTTTTGAAAAAAAATCTATTATTGTATCAAACTGTTCGACAAATCGGACCACACATTTGCCTTTGGACAACCATCGTACTTCAGTATGGTACAAAGGTCTCACATAGTCATCATCATTATCAAGGCACAGTTGGCGGAAAATTCGTTCAGACAAATAATTCGATTGTAGTTTGTTCTCAGTTTTAATAACTAACTACAGTACATCCCTAAGCATGCCGTTGATATTTTTGCCACTAAATGCTGCCGGTGAACCACACAGTGAACTGTTAAAACCGGATGCGAAAGTTCAGGTTTTAAGAGAGACGAGAAACCTCTGTATCTACCTACCATAGCAGGCGCTCCATCAGATGCACTGGCAATAATATTGTTCAATGGGATGTTATGCTCATTACAAAATAGCTTCAACACATCTAAAACAGACGTACCTTTTGAGTCAAGCAATAATTGATCAGTGAACAGCATCCCCTCACACAGTTGAATATTTTCATTAAAAAAACGAACATACACCATCATCAAGCATTGACTTCCCACAACTGTTGATTTGTCAACTTGCATGGAAAATTCAGAACTCCGGACATTATGGATGAGTTGATGTTTGACGTCGATGGCCATTTCATACATACGTCGGGGAATTGTGTTATTACTGAGTGGAATTGTCCTGATAATTGTGTCAGGTTTTTTATGCATTACAGTCGAGAGGACTTCTTACAGGTCGAAGTAATGTTTCTCGTATAGTGTGGGACTTACCGGCCTTTGCTACCAGTAACACAATGTTGTACAACGCAATCATCCCGTTACTTTGCTGCGTAGTTGCTTTCTGAAATTCCGAGATCAACGTTTGGCACTTTTCTAATGAGGTTTTAAGTTGTAAGAAATATGACAACGGTTTTTCCTTTTGGTCAGCATGCTTAGAATATGAATTATACTTTAAGTATGAAGGCTTCGTGGCTTCGATGCTTAAAGTTTGGTTGCAAATAAGACACATAGGTGATTGACAGCTCTGAGGAGAAGCGATAAACCCATAACATAAACAATCAATACTGTATTGACGACAACTCTTCTTAACTGGATACATTGGGGTGTTTACACGTCTATACTATATATTAATAGAACGTACTTGCTGTCTTATATGTTTGTTGATTTTTCCAGCAGTGCACGTCCTAAATGGATGCTTGGCTCTACCCTTGGCTCTACAAGTACTCTTTCTGAGATCGCGTTTTCTATGTTCAATGGGACTACTTCGTAGGAGATGATGGAAAATAGATTTTAGGATAAGTATTTGTTCCTGGACCTTTTCAGTAGCACGTCGTACACATGCATGATTGCATGGATCTATATATGTATGCATATACAACGTTCTAGTGCCACATAGATTTGCAATATTCGCTGGTTAAAAATGCACAAACGGAATATCGTCAGTGGATTTGTAAATAATTCAAATGTGTTCTACTGCAGATACCGGTACCTGATATTAGAAGTGACATGTTCAACTGTCTTATAATGTTATAGGCATTGGAAGGTGTCAAGATGTTTTCACATAGAAATGACTTGTTCCTCAAACCAGTGAGGATTTCTGACTTGATTATTTATTTCAGCTCTGGCTTGATCGTTAACAGTGGCAAACAGTACTTATTCATTGGCAATTGAGGAAGGACAGTTCAGGTGCCAACGTTCACTTTAAAATGATTAAGATATTCGAAGAATCTGAAACTGAGTTTACTTCTATTATTACTTATGGAGTCTGCCTGGAAAGCACACAACCATTTTGAATATTCCGAGAACCGGTTGAATAGCCTTGGGGTAATTTGGCAACCAAGCAGGAGGGAACTTACTGCAAACGTGTGACCAGGAACCTTCCCGTGGAGTTATTTAATCGGCAGGGAGACGCCTTTGATTGAGAGTGTGTACTTGTTAACGAATGTTAGAATATGGAGACCTGTTGCCGCTTGATCTTTTCGAGTTTTAGGTAGCTGGAATTGGAAGCTGACCAGGAACTTTTAGTACACACACATGATTAATTACTAGGTGTCTGTGTCTGTGTGTGTTGTCGGTGGTAGGGCTGCCGATGTATGCGGGGTGTGGGCGAAGTGGCACACACACCGAGTAATTAATCTAGACATCTCAGAGACAGCGTGTCTGTCTTTACGGCAGCCAAACTCGAACCCCTGCTGAAAAGACAAGTGCCTTTGTCACTGTTGGTTTTGGGACTGACAGCCGTAAATGACATTTGATATATGGCATCTTTTAGCTTAAGAAAAAGACGCTGTAATCTAGAAGATTGTCACATTATAGTGTGTAGCCAATTAAAACTGTTTTGTTGGCTAATGAGCTTTTCTAAGATCCTCTTGTTGGTTAGTTGGAAAACAGTTTCCGAGCGGTCATGAACAGATTGCCTGGCCGGCTTCGCACGAGCAGAAGTTACATGGCCTGTATATAAGTGGAGGAAGGAGAAGGAGAACGAATATAGAATAGATTTATTTTTTAGAATGATGGCGCTAAAGGTTTTCGTTCGAAGTTTAGAAAGTCACCGGGGATTATTTAGGGAATACATACTCGCAAATAAAGAGAATTCTTCTTCCACCGAAATGTTTGTCCCCGATTGAATTATCCACAAGAGCATATGCACGGGAGATGACATTTTCTCTACAGCATCAACTATGTAGCGAAGCCCCAAACACGAAAGATATGCATCGTTCTGTCTCTGGACCTTTTCTCTTCTTTCTCTCTTTTCACTTTTCGGGTTTCCCATCTCAGTGATTTTCGGACGTTCTGTTGCACTTTGCTTCTACTGTTCTCTGTTCTCCGCTGGCCGTTCAAACACAAGCGTTCTATGTTAAACTGGACAATTACATTATTTCTCTGGATAGACTCAGTTTTATTTAGATTCCTAAACAATATATTGATTTCCAGCAAATATTAACGACACGCAGAATCTATTAATATTAAGATTATTACGATCCTCGCTGGGTGCCCAAATACTGTGACCATCTGTCAAACTAAGCTAAACTTAGTATCCTGCTTCAATATTTACAATGTATATACAGCTTAGTCTGACACAAGGCCACAGTATTAAAGTACCCAGTGAGGATCGAATTCATTACAGTAACGTCACAAGGTTATTAACCATTACTACCCCGATAGTGAATGAAATGTCACAAGGTCACAATGTCGCAAGGTTATTAACCATTACTACCCCGATAGTGAATGAAATGTCACAAAACCCCTAGTGAGTTCACGAAACCACTAGTTTCACAATCTTACTGAAACAGATCTAAATTAGAAATTTGACCATTTCGTTTCAAACAAATCTCTATTCATCGTCATCTATCCACTGCTCTGCACTTTTCGTTACAGTTATTTGTCTAAATCCAAACAACTCTCACATGACTACAACCCGGGCAGTAATAACTGTAAAAGATTGTTACAGTCATTGTTCACTTTGACAGGGGCCAACTCATATATATTCATCTAAATCAAGTAAAGTAGAATAGGTGACACACTTATTGCGTGATAAATTCAGGATTATTGAATATTACTTTCCTCGCCAAGTCATAGAGTGGCGAATCCTGAATGGAACAACCTATTGAATATTGCCCTGTCCATGCCTTTGCAAACCTGGCCCTTCGCTTATTAGGTTAGTCAGGATTCCAGTGACGATTTCAGTCAAACATTTGTTAACATTTATTATATTAAGTTGTATTATTACCTCTGCCATCGGACTTGGAGAGGAACATGTGAAGCTCTTACTTCGTCCACCTCTACTTTGGACGAAACCTATTCCAAAGGTGAAGCTCTTAATTTATCCACCTCTACTGAGGACGACACCTATTCCAAAGATGAATCTCTTACTCCGTCCACTTCTATTTTGGACGACTCCTATTCCAAACCAGGAGCGGATGAAATAGGAGCTTCATCTGTAATTGTTCGGAGAATGGACAAATCTTCCAGATGGTTCGTTAACGTTTAACTTAAATGCATGTATATATCAGCTATCAAGGGAGGTAATAGAAATTAAAATAAAAGTTACAAGTTTCTTTCAAAATCGAAAATATTAAACACGTCACACTGTAGGGAAGATGGACCCGATAGTTTTACATCCTTGCACACCCGATGTTAAAAAACGACGCACAAATAAAAAGAAATAAGGTAATTCATGGAAGAAAAACAGAAGTAAATACATAGATTGTGTTGTTATTTCTTTGATAAAATTAAAGTGTTAAATTGTTTTTACTTGTTTGCCATTTTTTAACATCGAGTGAGCGACTATCGGGACCACCTTTCCTACATTGTGCCCTTTCTATCCCCTGCAGATAAGGATTTACTTTTAACTATTTTAAATACGTTTATTTTCTCCCTTGATGGATGAAAGATGAATGAATTCAATACGTTAACAGTTTAGATTTCCATGAGAGGTCATTCTGATCACTGCATTGTGTATAACTATCGGAAAGGCACTCATACAAAACAGACATTGATGAATATTAATTCTTCTTACCTAAGTGCAACGACTATGCCACTAATAGTTTAGCCATTTTCAAAAGGGTGACTGTAATATTCCTGAAAATGTTCGCCCAGGAAGACCAGCCACATTGAATAAACTGATCATTTGAAGGCATCTGTTGAAGCAAATTCTCGTCAGAGAGCAAGATAGTTTGCAAGGCACATTGCATCATGTTCAACTCTACGCAAATATGTCAAGCAAAGCTATTATATTGTTTCTGAATGGCCAATTTTCTATTGAACCACTTCGTTTTTGTTAAATGTTGTCTCTACCAAATGCCTAAAACGATTGCAGTAGGCTCCAACTACGGTGTAAATGTGTGTGCAACATTCACATGCGGTTTTCTCTTCCGCAGAGAAAAGAACACACCTGTGAGGTCTGCATTCGCTCTCATCCCAATAATAATGATCTGCTTCCATTGCATTTTTATATAATACTGAGATTCTGATTCGCCCAACCAGACTTGGTGTGCATACTCAATATACCTAGGCTAAGGTTTTAAATTAAAATATATAAAACATCACAAGGCCAAGTAGTCATTTTTTCTATACGGCTAGATAATACGTCTGACATTTAAGTACTAATATTACTTTATTTTCGTTATGGTCGTTGTACAGTAGCTATGACATCAGTTGTAAATACGTGTTGTATATGTATCACATAGATACCACAGTCTCATTAATTACTCTGTTAAAATAATAACCTTTGGCTGAAATCGCCAACTTAAACACCCATTCGTTCATAAATATTGAGAGTAGTATAGTACTATAGTAATAGACGAAGTGTAGAATCGTTGAATCGAAATTGATAGCCTTCAAGTATTCAACACGTGGCCCTTGGAATTGCGGGGTCCGTATCTACATAGTTAATCCGGCACCAATTTCTTAAATATCTATCTCAAAACCTTAATTTATGCAGATACATGCATTTGGGCGCTGGGATAAAATCGTGCAATGGCCATAGTTGTATTAAATTGTTCGTACATAAATGTCCCAATTAAAAGATGAAACCGGATGAAAATATAATTAAATTACATTTTATTAAGCAGTAACATAATTGCTGTCATTAACAAAAACAGTAGCCTAAAGCAAAGTTTTCTTTTTTATTTCATGTCTAAAAGATCGCTGGTGTTTTTATTTATGAAAAGACAGCTGAGAAACCTCAACTAATGTCTTCTTTTTTACTGAATGTCCTGACACTGAGAAATCGTAGGACTGATCTAAAAGCCTTAGCCAACATTTTCCTTTTTTCTGAATGTCCTGACACTAAGAAAAGGTATTGACCTTAAAAAACGTTGTCCGCTTGTGAAGAAGCTGTTTGTCAGTTTGAATGTATTTCCACGAATAAGCCGGACGCTTAGAAAGGTTGCAACATTCTCTCAAGTAAATACAAACTGGAAGAGTTATGTTTTATGTCTCATAATCTTTCCTGAGTTTTTGACATGTCTTGACCGAAAATGTTAAGGCTGGTGAGTATGAAGGATACGGTAGAATCTCACAGCCTAACGCACCATGGACATGCTCGAGTTGTCGACCATAACGTTCAGCGCAAATGCCTTATCCACTCATATGTATAGCAACAAGTTCTGTGGATAACATCCTGGTTTCGATATTTTGCTTGATTTGACACTGTTTTATGCATTAGCCGGTATCTTGGCGTCTGTCTCTCCACACTGTATCACAAAACAAAGATCTTAATACATTTCAATGAAGATTTGTGGAAAGTCTGGCTAACGAAGACGTGACTAAATTTTGAAGCGGAACCAGTAAATTGCTTGTATTCTATTGTTATTTAGTGTATGACGTTGGCAGATATGTGTGCTCGCTGAGTGCTTTTTAGTTTACATGCGTTGTTAACAAAACCGACAAATTGCTCATCTCCTATAACAATCTGGTAAATAAAGGAAAGTTGTTTTAATATATATATATATATATATATATATTGTGTATTTGTGTCTCCCTTCCACAATCGAATTTGTATATTGGACAAACCTCTACTACTCTATCCAGACGCCTCACCTTCCACCTCTCCGATCTGAGCCTTTTCAAATTCCCATACGCCAAATTCTTGCTAACAAAATGTCAACATAGTTTTCTTCAATTTTAAAGTTGGTCTGGCTGGCTGGCATTCCATGTATCACGCCTACAGGCCACACCAATGGAGCTAGAGGGCTGAGAATTTGAACATTTACTCATTATTATGTTTAGAAAAGAAACGTTTATTAGTACTTCTGCTTCAGCTGCTACCATTATTATCGTTATTCTGATTAGTGATATTAACTAAGGCAGTGCCATTGCCAAAGTGAATTTTTGGAAGGGGTCTGACTTTCTGGTGTGTGGTGCAGCCTGCCATAATTGTCAAAGTAATTGTCCATATGTCGTACGAATCTACGGCTTCGAGATATTTCGGTTACTTAATTGTTTTCAGTGTTGCCGATTTAGACAGTCTATATCTAAATTTAGATAATTCTTAAGAGCAGAAGTCAAGGGAGATGATTCATAAAAACTATGAAGAAAGATCTATAATACTTGAATTGTATTTATTTTTATTAAATTTCTCGAGATCCACTGATCAAAGAACACTTAAAACTCGACGCAGCAATGCCGTGTGTATCGATTAATATATTTGGTGTATATCACCTTTGTACAATCACCAGTTGCTGAGTAATCTCAATAAATTGGATTTCTCGAGAACCACTGATCCAAACAATCTCAAACCCGACACTGCACTGTCTGGTGTGCGGAATAATATATCTCGCGAATGTACATATGTACATTGGCAAGTTGTCGGGTAATCGCTGTACACACACACACCCGCGCAGATATCTCCTCAATTGTAGCTAGATATCTGGATAATCTAAATGTTTCTAGATTTAGTTTAGTCACTTTTAGCTGTAGATCTGCAAATGGATTTGGCAACACTGCTTGTATATACATTTTTCTGGCGGTATTGGAACCTATCTACCGCGCAAAACGAGATACCACAGTACTTCAGTAAACAAAACGAAAATAAAAGGATGTTGATTGGCTGATTTTATTTATTCTGCGAATGCCCCATGTCATCAAATACGCGAGGTGATGTCTCCATACAATTATCCATGTATTGACATAGCTGTATTGATCATTATCCGCGAAATAATTCAGGTGTCTTACAATAATCGTCATTAGATTAGGGCGATAATAAGAACGAAACAAAAATTGAGAAAGATCATGCATGAATGTCAGATCTTATGAAGCTAATTTCTCTATCACGGGAAAGCAAAAATGATGATTGAATGAACAACGTAATGCAGGAATTATCTATAACACTGTGGAACATATTGTTACTCGTTCTTTCCTTCCTGGGTAATAAGCGTTTTTTTCTGATTGATTATATCCAAAAAGTATACATCATGCCAATTATTCCCTTCACTCTTAACTTTTTGACCAGGATAGTGATAATTTGAAATCTACTTAATTTCAATTGGACACCGGGAACATCTGCACCTTTTTAATCTCATGAAGTAAGAAAAACAGTTACAAATGCATATCACTCTCCTGGTCTGATAAGCAAAATTTGAAAGGGATAATAGTCATTTTCTTAAATTTTTAAACACGAAAAATCATACAACACCACTCATTACCCAGGAACAAATGTCACGCCCAACGGTATTATCCACGAAATAATTCAAATATCATTACAATAATCATCATTGGATTATGGCGATAATAAGAACCGAAATAAAATAAAAGAACGGTCATTAATCAATGTCATATCTAATGATGGATTGTCTAAGCTAATTTCTCTATCACCGGGAAAGCAAAAATGATGATTGATGAAGAACGTATTACAGGAATTATCTATTATTATATTTACTATATGAACGAGAAGATACATGTGTGCTAACAAGTCATGTCATGACATGTTAAAATCAGATCTATTTTCTCAACAAGAACATGCATGCGCACAGATAAAACATTCGGAATCGCTTTTATCCCCAGTACGATGTATCGCTTCGAAATGAACGTGCATGCTACACTTGATGGAAAATAACAGTATTGAAAAGTTGCCAGGGAATATACCTGACCTCAATTCCGCAGAGAATCTTGGAGCCCTGATGAAATAGCATGTTCAGAATATCCTCTTGTACGTGGCTAAAGGAGAACAGTACCTTTTTGGTTAGATTTCGTAGAAATTAACTCTCAAATTCATAACATTATTATAGGAAATAACTCCTGATTGAAATTATCCCCCATTGACCATTATGTGATTTGAATCTTCTTTTCTATTCCATTCACAGAAAGGTTCCATTATTCTTTTTAAATTCTATTTATTGATTGATTGATTGTTTTGTTTAACGGCAC
>VCCN01000420.1:3493922-3504068 GCA_006491835.1 Architeuthis dux | reverse complement strand
GTGTGTGTGTGTATGTGTGTGTGTGTGTACTTGTATCTCTAATTTAATTAAACTCTGTGCAGATATAATAATACAACTCATCAATTCCCCTTTGTGTAATTAATTTGAACTTACTTTTTTTATATGTCTGCAAAATAGCAATAACGTCTGACGATTTTAATTTGATTATTTTTTTCATTTGAAAAGTTTGCTTACATATCTGAAACATCAGGCGTATACCAACCGATGGAATTATGTCGAGATAGATGCGTTCAACAAAACCGCATTGGGAACAGACACATTTGTATAATAACCCGGTCAGAGTTTTAGATATACTGAGAGAAAAAACAATTATTTTTTTTTAAATCAATGGTTATTTTTCATTTTCTTTATAAGATGAAGTATTGTAACTTTAATGAAATACACTCTCGTTGTGTGTGTTCGCGTGTTCGCACGTTTTGGGGCGTACGTGACCAAAATGCCATATCAAATTACCGGGGCTAGAAAATAGGTCAAACGGCCGACGAATTCAGAGCTAAGAAAATACGTTCGACCAACCAGAGTGGGTTAAGGCCGGCCGTGATTTTTCAAAAACGACAGTTAGCATCTGACACACAGGAGTGACGGGTCAAACCAGCTGTCCGTCCTTCAGTAGAGAAACTCGTTAGAATTTTTAACTTAAAATCAGAATTCAATACCCCTGGTGGCCCGCGAATCGGCCTGGCATCGAAGTGAGAATAAAACGAACCCATGTTTTCAATTGAAATCGATGAATTTTGTCGTCTTTCCATCCAACCACGTGGATGAGGTGGCTTTTCTCCGGTATGGACAAATGTATTTCCCTCCACGGAATGTTCGCTCCCGTAAAGGTACAAACCAACAATGAAATGTCTCTCCCTCACATCGACGAGAAGAAAAGCTACTGCCCAGTATCCTACATAACCCGTTGAATTAATGTTGACTACTATTTACCTTCATCGTATACGGTTGCAATCAAACAGCGAGGATCGGAAATAAAGAGTAAGCATTTGGTGAGATTTGAACTCACGTACCTCTTGTCAGAGCGAAGGCTAGTTTATTCCTAGCACCAGTCACCAGTTCACTACAAAAGCGTCATGGCAAGCAGAAATCAAATGTAACCTTTTAAAACTCACCCTTTACTCTGAATATCGGCATCCATATTTTGTTTAAGAACTAATAGTAATATTGAAGCAATTATTTAGAGGTGCAAGTATCTCCAGCACCGATCACCGCCACTGACAGACATACCGAACTGTGAGTTACATCCATTGCCCAGTGATGCAAATTAAGCTGTTTTTCATCTAAATCTAGATGGTGTTGGTTGCGTCTAAATGACAGAAAATGCTATTTAGATGATTGTTAATAGAATGAGTGACATTTTTTATTTAATTTATAGTAACAAGATAAGTAATAGTCTACATAAATTAAGCAATATTTTATTAAAATAAATATTGAAGGTTAAAGTCACAATTAATTTGTTTAAAACATGTAATATATTTCCTGGATTTTTGGTATATATCTGGAGATTTGTTTCCAGGTGTTTTTAGATGGTTTGTTTTTACTCCATTTAGATGTAAATTTGAAAATAAAGTTGCCCCTGCTAGATCTTCATACAAGCGCATCTATGGTCTGACTTTCAGGAATGGAATGTGTTTTCTATTCTGACACATTTCCATCCCATTATTTACGGTAATAACAAAGACTGCCAACTGCAACGGAGGTGTTTACTGCAGGAGACATTTTAATTGGACAAGCATCGACCCACACTTTTAATTGCTGTTTATTATCTACCCAAGAAATCCAATAGTGTATAATTATTTTGCAGTCAATCACTTTTATTTGCACGATCGAATATACAGGAGGTTACTTTATTTGGCGTGTGTTTATCTGCCACAAATGCAACGGAGTTGATTATTGCGATTTTAATAACAATTGTAACTAGAGAAACTCTATTCTTTTTGTATAGTCATCTATTTGTATATGAACAGTGTGATTTTTCTGTTCCTCTGTTCAGTAGTTACTTTTTAAAGGCATCTCATAGAAATTCGAATATATCTGTGAATTAATTAGTTATAAAATAAGTATTGATAGTAATCATTATATTGATTAATAATGGTATTTAAAAGGTTAATACTGTAAAATCCGGACTTATGATTACAAGAAATAGTTTATTATTACGATTATAATAACAAGTGTAAATAATCTATACTGTTTTTCTATGCACAAATATGCATATAGGGATTGCAAGTGGCGTAGCGGTTAACGACGGGAATCGAGGCTTTTTATGTTCACTTTGCACCAATGCCGTTATGAAAGGCATGAATCCATCTCTTCTCAACCTCTCCAAGTTACGGATTAAATAGTATGGCAGACTGGGCTCTGTAGCTTTGGTAAGGCAACCAGTCTAGGAGAATAACAACTGATTACAACGAAAATGGTGGAGCCCCCTTAAGGCGGTTGGATGACATATTTGACGTCTTCCTGGCTGCTCCTGCAGCCAGGCTGATGCTTGTGTCCATCTTCCCTTTGGTCTACATCATCGAGGCCGATAGAGGCGTTCTGTCGACTGGGCACCCGAGGGTCTCTATACGCCCATTCACCCAGAATGTCACCCTGGAGCAGTCACTTCCATTGTATATCGTGACAAAAGGAGGCCTTCGTCTTCTTCTACACAAATAGTTAATCACACGTCCCTCATGGGTGCCGCCGGTGTGCCGCCGGTGTGCTGTAGTCAACAAGCTTATTAGGCAATCTATTACTAGTTGGCTTGATCCTCACTGATAGCCCTATCATTGTAGCATTGTCTGACAAAAGAATCAATAGAGTGATACTTTGATCAGTGCGGTTACGTCATTCCAAAATTATCCGTCCTGTTCAAAGCCGCACTGTTTAAGGTAATTGTAATTCAATGTGTTTTTATTTTCAGTTTACTACTTAATCACATTAATTTGTACAGCAATATCTTAACTGTACTACATCAAAATCTACATCAATCACGGGATTTCTGTATTTAGAAAAGTGCTTGCCGTAATAAAGTGATCAGCATGATGACACGTCTAGTAGAAAAACAGCCTTCATTCCCCCATAAAAAGGTTGTATCATATTTATTGAACCTCTGTAAAAATCATTCTCGTATATATTTTTAAGTTGTCCTTTCAAATATTAGCCATGAGCCTTCCCATTATAGTGCTGACTCTAATCTCAAACATAACATTGGAATCTGAGCATATAGTTATTGTTTTTAAAGATAAATAGGACTATGGAATCTGCTTAAAGAACAATGTAGCTTTTGTTAGACCCGTAAGTGAAAAAGAACTTCGAACTTATAAGATCCTGGTTGTCAGCTTCCTTGTAATATGTAAGTCGCGACATTCAGCAATCTGCGTGTACCATGCAAAGAAAAGAACCGTGAAATTTATGTTTCTCTCTTTTGCCCAAAACAGGGGCTAGATCCAGCTCCAAAAGAGCTAAATTGGCAGATTTTCTCTCGGTATGCCAGCCCGTCAGTCAGTCAATGTCGGCAATCTGTACTAGAAATGGTAGCGCATCTGAAAAGGCCGCGTGACACTGATAAGTCCCAACTTCAGCTCGCAATGAAGAGCAGTACAATTATTTGCTAAATATAAAAAATTCAATCTCAAAGGTTAAAAGAGCATAGAAACTATTTTCGTCTTTTTTAAAACTTTTTTTAATTTAAACAAAGGGAATAGGAATTCGAACACGAACTTCCAATTCTTGACGGATCCTTCACTATCTACAAGAATTGTCTCCCCCTTATTTCAGCAGTGAATGTCAACAAGCAATATACGACTAGAATTATCACAAAATAACCAAAGGGAGAATCCTCATTATAATGTTTATATAAATATATGTATATCAATAGACATGCCGAGGCAAGCTCCCAGCAACCCCCATTCCGTTTCCGGTCCCAGAAAGCGGGAACCGGAAGTGGGAACGGGGAAGGCTCACTTCTTACCAGGCTAGCACACGTGTTATCTTGTTCTGTCTTCTTTTCTTAACACGCTTAAGCAGATTACGAATCGAAACGTATTCTAATTTCACACAGCTACCACAAGAATTAAATCGCAAAGTCAAAATAGCATAACAATTATTTTCATTTTCATTTTTTCTCTTTGTTGTAAATTTACCAAATATGTGATAACAAGAGGAAATAATTATCTGAACTCGTAATTCTTGTGTTGGGGGAGCTCTTCTCTAGCTTTGAATATTCTCTCTCTCTCGTATTTCTAAACTGACGGTCAATAAGCAATGTTAGACTACAATACGCTCCAAATAACCACATGGCACCCGGTTACCAGGGGTTGCCACTCGGAAGCACAGCAATAGTCTTAGTAGTAGAGAGGCTGCGTACTAGCAGGTGAAGACTTACGCACCAGGCTTTACCTTTCAGCCACCGAAGTGCTGCTAGCCAGAGGCGATAGCTGAAACCGAGACATTGAAGCGAGCAAAGCATGCAACTTATTCCAAGTCTAACTGGACACATCATAGCACTCTGGAGCATATATCCCTAATGTTATAAGAAAGCCGAGTGACGACTGAAAAGTGCCAACTTTCACTCGCAATGAAGCGCCGTAAAATTATTACTCAAACATCAGAAATAAAATCTCAAAAATGTAAAGCAGCATAGAAAATATGTTCGTCTTATTTTCTTTATCTTTTCATTCAAAAAACATATGATAACCAGGGGAAATAGTTATTTGAACTCGAACTTCCAATTCTTTGTGGAGTGTTCCCTATCTCTAAATATTGTCTGTATTGTATTTCGGCACAAATGTCAACAAACAATGTTGGACTAACATTCGTTCCAAATAACTAAAGGGAGAATCCTCGTCTGACCTCAACTGGTTCCGTCCTTTTATTTGCATTGTGAGTGTAAAGGCCAGTGGCAGCAGATACAGCATTGTCACAGATGCTTTTTGTGTCGACCATTTCTTTTCTCCAAGAATGGAAACATGGCCTCCCTTGCAGTGTCAGTCGCAGGGAGGGTCGGGATTGGAGAATCAAACAGCCAGATCGCAGTTGAATTATAACATCAGTTTTACAAAGAGACTCGGATCAATACATCAGCGCCATCTTAAATTGTTATCACTACATCTGTCTGCATTTCTGATGATGATCTCAGAGCTTGTCTGTCTTCACAGGGAAAGAAGAAAACATGCGAAATGGCGAAGAAAAATATCTCCTCGACAAGAAATAACACAGGCCACTTGATGGAGTTGACCGAGCGTTTTACAATTTATCAGAATATCTTTTATGTTTTTGAACAGAACGGAAGAGATGTTATCTTTGGTAGCTGGCGCCATCTTTAAAGGAAATGAACAAAAAGAAATTAGCCTCGATTTGATACTAGCTTAATAAAAGGAAGACAGAAAATTAAGCATAATAATTCCTTTCCGTTCATTGTTCTAAAATTGAACATACACGTCGTCTGTTTTATTTTCAACACGTTTAGATGCGGGAAAGAATGTGTCGCGTCTATAACAAATCGACCATCCTCTCCTAATGGTCTTGATCTTTTAGTTCCACTTGTTCATTAAATTAAATTAGACTGCCTTATAGGGCTAAAGCGCTCCAACTCCCCTGATATGTATAGCTGTGGGGAGAAACGGGTTCATGCATTTCCCATGGGGCATTGGTACAAACTGAAACTCGAACCCATTTTCCGCGCTCGTGACCGTTACGCCACTTTGCACATAAAACATAGGATACATATAAGCACAATTAGAGAAACCAGAAGTAAATGTTCAGACAACAATCTTAAATTATGTGTTCCTTTAAAAGGTAAAAGTCTGCTTTTTTAACCATTGTTCTTTTCATTTTCCGTTTTGATTCAGTCTTGAAGAAGGAATATTTCCACGTTTCCAACTACCATAATACATCGTATATACATAAATTACACCTATGTACATAAACTACACACTACATACATAGACTATACTTACACCTACTTTCCTGTTGAATATTATAAACGCAGAATCCCGTTGAATCTTAACACCACGAGTTTATTTGTTTCCACGCATTTGATTGTCTTGCTTATTATTCAACGTATTCTTATATTGAGGTAAACATCATTCACTTGCTCATAGGTTGTTTGAAAACACTGAGTTTACACGTTAATACACATTGATAACAGAATATCACTATTCATATAGACATATGGAAATAACAACATCCATTCATTAAGAGATTTAAGTTTTTGCAATTTCTATTCTTAATATGTTCTTATTTTATATTCTGTAATGGTTTTCCATTTTCTTCATGATCTATTCCAAATCCAGGCGTAATTTTTCAATTTTCTCTAAAACCTTTTAAAACTGAAACCTTTTAAAACTCAGAATATCTCTAGGACTCTGAAGTTATCTGTACCATCATATTGAGTAAACCTTCACCGCTAGGCAGCGTTCGTCTCTTGCGTCTGTTTTATTACAACTTTCTTAAAGACAGAACAAACATGTGGCGTCAAGTGAATTTATATGGATACATCCAAGACCAAGATCGAAGAAATACAACTTGGCTGGTTTTATTCTCTGACTCGTTACAGACACTTTGCGTCGGATATAACGGTTATCGGATGATCACCGACGTTAAGCAACGTCGAGACTGATCAGTACCTAGATGAGTGACCGTTTGAGAGTACCGGGCGCGCAATCAGCTATAGGTCATTTAGAGAGCCTCTTGTGGCGATCCTGTTAATCTTCCTGAGAAAAAGACCGATCACTACACTATGATCCAATAACACAAGCAAACAACGCTTTCCCATAAGACTCTGACTGGCCTGGCAGCGAGCTACAAGAAATGGATGAATAAACTCGTCAACCAGGTTCAGTGTCAATTCTTTTCTCGAAAAACAAGATCGAGAGAAAGAAAGAGAAATTGCGTTGACAATTCCATACTGAATACCGGGCACACGCGAGAGTTGATAAGGAGTTATGCTGATCTTTTAAAAAGAAGATTGTATTTGAAATGGTATATGTAAAGGTGACATACAGGTATACCTTGATTAGGGCTCTAATTCGTTCCAGGATTCTCCGTACTATTCAAAATCGCACTGTTCAAGAACTTATTATATTTTAATGTGTTTTTCTTTCAGCTTATACTTAGTTGCATTAATTTGTACAGCAATTATTTAATTATACTACATCACAACCCACACCATTCAATGTATTATCCTATTTTAATGTGTTTTTCTTTCAGCTTATACTTAGGCTCCAACAGTTCTCAATGAATTTCTCCGAAAGGGTGGGCAATTGTCTACGGAAGAGGTGATTGCATCTGTGAATGGCTCCATGTGCAGTTAACCCCCTGCATCCTAGCTATATGCCCACACCACACAATATCTCCAAAATTCCTCAATACATTTCAATGACATTCTATGAAAGTGTGGGCAATTGTCTACGGAAGAGGTAAACTAGTATACTTATTATCCTTTTACTTCCTTTTTCTTTTTCTCTGGCCAAGAGTCTCTGAAGGGCGACCGTGCTCTTCCTGTAGGCCATCACGAAAGCCGGACATCAGATTTGTTGGCCAGCAAGTGAACACCTGCTGGTCATGGGTAGACATCTGGTGATTGTGCCTTATATTTATTGATTGCATTAATTGTATTTGCCACGAGAAATAATGGTATAATATTGCAATCAGAGACACGTAACCAACATCTCCTGGCAGCCTGCCGTGTTGGGGATGATCAATTACTTCTCCCGCCTTTTTTTACATCACTAAAAACAAGCGTAAGCCGAAAAGCGTGAAGCGAAGAAGCAATTACCATTAATTCATATTGAAATAATGTTGAGCGTTCCCACACCCCAAACTGGTAATGACGTTAGATTACGCTGGGTCGTCAAAGGTTGGGATGGTGGGAGGCACCGGTGACTGGCATGTAGGAGAGAGAGGGGAGGGGGTACACCTTGCCTTTATAACGGCCCGCTGCAAAACAAATGCTGGATGCAAAGTTCGCAGTTCGCCTTTTTTTGTAAAAGCGAAAAAGTGGAGGTGAAGCGAACTTTTGAAAAGCGGGTGATACCTGTACATGGTTTTGAAGTCAAGTTTTAACTAAGTGCAAGTTATTGCCTGAATTCTACATGGGCGAGTCAAACGATACCTCTACTGAATGAAAACAGAAATAGACAAGAAAACACTGCGAATACAACACTCCATAGTGCCACATTATTTTTCCGAGCTGAAAATCGTTCGGTCACCTCACACGCTTTTAGATAGATAGATAGATAGATAGATAGATAGATAGATAGATAGGTAGGTAGATAGATACTTACTGAGCTTAGCTTAGTCTGACAGCGGAGCACAACAATGTGCTAACTAGTCTAGACCAAACTCACAACACTAACGAAATTAGCTTGATACCTATCGGTCTCCTACCAAATCTCATGCACACATGTACCTAAACGCACGCACATGCGCGTGCACACACACACATACACACATATGGTCATATTCATATATATATATATATATATATAGAGAGAGAGAGAGAGAGAGAGTAAGAGGTATCTGATGCATTGTCGCTCTTCTTTATTCTGGATGTTGTCCCTAACCTTTCAATATTCATCTTGTTTCGTGTGTGTGTTTTATTACTCAAGTATTGATATTGATCTTTGGTCCAACTTTGGTCAATTTTGAAACTTTATGAATATGGTAAAATGAACTGTTTGCAAGGTATCGGATACATTTTGCACTCATTATATTTATGCGTATGTGTGTGTGCGCATGTGTGTATGTATGTGTAACGAAGTAAAAACTGACGCAATAACTCAGCTCAATGAATACCAGAATGATGTGCTTTGAAACCAACAAAACTCTTCTCTCAATTCAAAATAATGTTTCAGGATAACATTATTCTTTTCCCTGGTCAACTTTAAGGATATCCCTAATGTGTATTACGGTTAATTATTCTATTAATTTTGAAAAAGATAATAGACATTCGAAGACGTTTTCTCGTTGTCACTTTCCTAACTCAGCTACTCACCAGTCATTGCGTTAACCTGTAGACTAGTTTACTTATGAGTATTACTTCTCGATTTAACATTTCTTCAATGATTCCATGTGTGCGTTTTAATTGTAATTGCTTCTTCAATTTACAACATTCCGATTTCCGAAAGGTTTTTATTCGAACGTCCGACTTCCAGATGGCGGAGGGAACCTGGACTCTATTGTCATAGAACCAATCAATGTGCATTCGGCTGTTTTAATTCTGCTTATCAACTTATTCACATCAGCTGCATTCATTGAATCACACTTCCGGCCTTTAACATGTTACCCTCTCTTTCTATGTACGGGCTTATGTGTCTGTTTCTATGAAATCAGATCTGTGTTTTTTTATCTTTTTCAGCGAACCTACTGAATACACTTATTACATGCTTTACTGTATTGTGTTGGGCATCGTGCTTAGTGTCGTTACCACACACTCATTGTTGCTCTCAAAATAATGATTTTCTTACTAATTGGCTGTTTGTAATCCGGCTAGGATGTCATTAACAAAATACATAAAATCTTACATTCACTCTAATGATTGCATACAGCAAATCCGGTCGGCAGGGAGAACATAAGTATGGTTCTCTTTTAGAGCCGATTGTATTTGTATCTGATAGACTTAGGCACGATTAACGATTTTTGCGTAGCTGAGGGGAGGGGGGCCTTGAAAACGCATCCCGGGCCACTAAAGGAGGGGGCCCCCAAAGGCCTTATACATAGTAGTTCATATATTGCATTTCTATTGACAAATGTTTGTAAATGTTGGAGAGGACCATTCAAGTAGCCAAGACCCCGGGCCCCTAAATTTCTAGCTACGCCCCTGCCACTTACTTTACCGCAACTCCGTTACCCTCCCGCCTCGCTTCAGTCATTTCCTGCACCAATAGATTAGATATGTGTGATAGTAGGGGGGAAATGTTCATGATTAAAATCGAATTCTGCAATTTGTGAAGAAAACATTGTTTTAGCGAGTCTAGGGACTCAATCTACTCTATGTGAATAACATTCACCAATAATTCACGTGCATTGACAAGGAATGGGATTTTGCTGACAGATTAATATTTCTTGCGTAAAATAAATTGTTTTTCATCAATAGGCTGCCGACATATGAGTGTACCTACTTTCATGCTGATGCTACCA
>VCCN01000420.1:3417833-3429141 GCA_006491835.1 Architeuthis dux | reverse complement strand
TAACTTTAACCGAAATATAGAATCTCAGAGAAAAAGCATGTTATTTCTGGAAAACGGCGTATAAGGCACATGTGAGCGGTTGACGAGGAACATCTTTGTCTGAGTGCAGCTGACACAATATCTCGTGAGGGATTTCTTTGTTCTGTTTTCTTACCCTAGCTGCGAACAAGATTGTTTAGTCAATACAATTTGAACGCTCCTAAAGAATTCAGAATTTGAAAACCGATAATTTCACTGCATTGAACAAAGAAGAATTAATCGGATCAAAACAGGGACCGTTCTCTTATGATGGCAAATGACGCAATTCAGCTGAACGATGACGTAATAGAAAGCCTGGGAAAATACTTTGATGACGGAGGTTTTGTTTAAAAACGCTGGAAACATTTGCATCAGCCTAATAGTTATTTTTGTCAAACCCCAGTACAAAATCTGGCGTTGACTTTGTTTTTCTACAGTGACAAGAACAACAAGAAAAACGAGCTAAACAAGAACAATCCTCACAAAAGTTAAGGTAGTAAAAATGAACATTCCCGTACTATGATTTTAAACCACGACCAATTTAAATTGACAAGTCTTGAAGATCAACGAAATTTATCTTACAGATACGCACGGGCTTGTTTCATTGTAATAAATAAATACATTTATACTGAAAAATATTTTTTTATTATTTGTTATTTATCATATATACAATAAAAAAGTAGCAGTGATCATCTTCAGTCAGAATAGAAGTATGAGTGGAGTTTGACTCTGCAGCAGTTATTTAAAATTCGTTTTTGCTCTGAAACACAATGTATATTTTCAGGAATAACCGATGGTGACTAATTTCTCTTTCCGCTTATTCCAAGAGTCATCCTGACATCAAAAATGAATCAATATTCTAAAAGCATATTCAACGATGACCTTTCTGATTAATGTTTCTTCTTCTCGATAAAACAAAGATAAATAAAACATATCCAAGCCAAATTCATCAATAGGATTCACTCAAAAATCGTTAACTATAGGCTGACCGCATAAACATAAATCATATAATCAATCGATAAATTAATGTTTTCATCGATGTAAAGTTACAAAAGAAAAAAGAGAATTTAGTCCTGTTTGGATTACCATCTAATAGAAACAAGATCTATCGAAATTTTTAAAGTCAGGTTTGGTTAGTAACTCTATAGAAACCAACACGTGACCAACGTCCTTTGGCATCATGCCTTGAAGTGGATGATCAAGTAAATAATTGGGATCAATGAATAAGTTACTACTCTCACCATTTGTTGGGCGGTGATCACTAAAAAAGTCCAAATTAAAAAAAAACAAATATGAACACAAACTAAATGACCCATTAATATACATGTGCATAGTAAATTGGCACTCCCTAAAACCTATTCTTTTTAAATATTTGAACCAACACATTTGACACAGCCACCTAGACCCATTGGTATATTTATAATAAGCTCACTTAATTCTTGTCGCCAAATTGGTCTTCAAAACTTGGCTTGAATAATACATTACGATATTACCTTGGAGATAGTGATCGAAGTAGGATATGTATAAAAGACTGTCAGATGTAATCATGGTTTTGGATAAACAGGGCCAGGCGCAGCTGGTAGTAGGCCCAGGTCAGATGGGAAATGTAGGCCCCATTTCACACTGCTCATTAAGTGTATTTGTAATCCGTGCTGGATATATATGATCTATGTGTGTGTATAAACCTGTACATGTAGTGTATATGGTGTATTCACAAGTAACATAACAGAATAAACGAACTAGAACTATGTATAAACTCTGCAGTAGGCCCTCTCAACATAATAGGCCCATCCCAACTGTCCCACCTGCCCACCAACTCCCTCTGTCCAGATCTGTGGATAACCGTAAGTTTCTGTAACTTAGAACTTCAAAGAAACGCTATTTAGTCTTTAGTAACTTATTACTGATTTCATTGCAAAACAATTCACTAAAATGAGATGAATTAAAGAACAAAACGTGCATTTATTTTTCTACAGCGATGGGGTCTTCAGGTTCAGTATTTTCATTAAACCACTATTTATTCAAACTGGTATCTAAGCATTCTTTGTTTATATTACAGCGTTTCAACCAATATGTTATTCGTTTCAGCCAATATGTTATCTTACTACACATGTATGTCCTAATGATTGTTTTAGGTTGGATGCTATTTGGTGATGACCAATGCTAATACTGTCACAAAGTTGGAATATCACTCAGCATTCGGGAACTTCGTATCTTGTTCTAGAGTCAATAATAAAAGAGTTTAAAGCAGAGAGAAACAACAAGGGGAAAAGGACGTTGACTGATGCACAATTATTGAAAGCTTACACTAATACTGTTATATTCCAATGAGATTATAAAACTTGCTTTTAAAGTATATGACATATTTTGAAAGCACACCCTAAATTGCAAAGATCCGCCATGGAATTTCCATTTTAGTTTAATAAACCAGGGTTTTCCTTTAGTAATATCAATTTACTAATATCAATATTCATGCTTCACGAACATCAGCGTCATTTATCAATATGTATGTGTGTTGGGGCGTGTAACATGGTAGTTATATATTATTAGTATTATTGTAGTAGTATTATTTTAGTAGTAGTAGTAGTAGTAGTAGTAGTAGTAGTAGTAGTAGTAGTTGTAGTAGTTGTTGCTTTTGTTTTAGTCCTAGCACTAAACGTGCAGATCATTGGTCACTACGTATCGCTGACCTTGCAATGCAAAATCAAATAATCTGTTAGTGGAAATCCAGTCCATGATGTAACCATAGAAACCGGAATCCTCATTTATTGATTTCCAAACAAATATCTAAGACCCTGCATTCACAGCATTTCCTCTTTTAATTTGAGACTGAAAATGTTCAGAAAAAAAAGAAATCACCCGGGTTTTATAATAAATTTAATTATATTTCTACTCTCATTTAGGCATGATTCGACAGATCAGTGGAGAATTTGTATGGCATCTATATTTTTAACTTGAGAAGAATCAAAACTGCTGTTCCGCTCCCTGCAACACTTCTTGTCTGGTCAGTCGTTCCACAAAATTGAACATATCGGAGGATTCCTCGAAATATTCATCGAATCCAATACGGAATCGTTCTTTTATGACGGAATACGCACTTTATAAATATGGCGTAAGGTAATCGAAAATCGGGGAATATGTTTGGCAAATTGAATAATGATGTTGAGAGTTTATATGAATGAAATATCTTTTGTTTTAAATGCTGCAAACCTTTGCACCAACCTATTATATAATCACATGTAATGCTATTTGCATATAAACCAAACTTACATACGCACACGAACATTGTCGCATAATGTATAGGTCAGGGTCTCCGGAAATACTTTTATAAGGCGGTTCAAAGCTGCCCCGACCCACTGCAAAAAAACACCCTCGTCCTTCGGCCATCCTGTTTTCATCTGCTATAACCCTTCACACTACTATATTCACTCGCCCGTAAACGATAGATGCAACATATTTTCTTGATGGACATATAGTTTCAGTAATCTGCTCTACCGCGGGCTCCCCTTGGCTTCGGGCTCCGATCCAATGTGCCGGCTGCTCCCCCACTTTCAAAGGCCCTTGTATAGGTATTCACACATGGGCACAAAGTCGAAGAAACTATGTCCAATGTTTTTAGGCAGAGAATATGGGTCGACCTATACATTTCGTGGCTATAAATCAAGAGTCGACATATACACGAGATCGACTTATACACGAGTATATACGGTGTGTCCTTACGGGTATTAGTAATGAAGGTGAGATCTAGTCGCAGCTTATCTGATAACGATTCTCAAAAGACAAAAACATATATATTCTTTATCGTTCCTCGTGCTGGAAGCAATTGTCTGTGGAAAAGGATGCTTCGTCGCGTGGGTAAGAGAATCTTTAATGACAGAATCGGGTAGAATAAAGAATTCCGCTGGAAGTCATCAGCGAAATGTCAGAAAAGAATTCAGGAACGTTACTTTGGCATCTTACCAAAAGTGGTTCGTCAGAGAAGCGTCATTGATCAAGGCTGATTGCTTTGTTCTGGGTGCAATCCAACAGTTCTATTGGTACAACTACAAAGACGACACTATTAGCTGAATCGATAATACATACATATATACATACATTGCACTGAATATGTATACACACAAATATATACACACACACATATATATATATATATATATGTGTGTGTGTGTGTGTGTGTGTGTGTGTGTGTGGAATGAGGACATGAAAGATTGAAAAAGGCGTGTTACGTCACAAACATTTATTATCATGAAGATAACACTTTATGCATTACACCGCTGCAATGAAGCATCATCAGAAGAGGTTTGAACATTGCAAAACATGCAGGTGTAGCTTTCCATGTTGGCATAGCCGAATGAAGTGAGAAATGGTATTTGGTTGTTGTTCCTGGTGAGAAAGAGAGAAGGGCAGGTGAACTAGTTATTGTTATTGTCCGACAGGTCAGTGTGGAATTTTTGTCGAGCTGGTAGGATGGAGGTGTTTAGATTAGGTGCTTCTGTGTATCAGCTATTAAGTAGGTGGGGGTGTGAGGGTGAGTTATGTTCCCTGGGTACCTGTCCAGATTAGTGTATGTGCTATGCTGCGTGATTTCCTGTCAGTATGTTTCTGTGTGAGTATTCCTTCAACTTAAGGGGGTGGGTGTTCTGCCGTGCGTATATATCTGTATCGGATCTTTCAAGTCAATACAATACGTCCAGGAATACAATAGGTTGAATTTATCATTTACCAGCTAGTGAATACAATATGTCGTGCTAAAAGGGTTATAACAGATGAAAACTGGATAGCTAAAGGAGAAGGGTGTGTGTGTGTAGAAAGGCTGTGCACCGCCTTATAACAGAGGTCTCGGGGGCCCTGCTTTAGCAATGTTTCACCATGTCTATTTTATGTGGGAACTTGTCAGACAAGGCTTCATTTCAGACTTTGGCACTGCACTAAGAAGGCTGCTGAGTGCATCGATCGAAATGTGCTCAAGACGATGTGTCTGAATAATGCAAGGAAATCGAAGCGCGATGAGTTTGGCATCAGCTTGGCTGCAGGGTCAGTACGAAGGAAGGCAAAGGTGGCTTCCAACTCCTGGGTTTGGAACCAGAACCGTCCTTCTCCTAGACTGGTTGCCTTCCCAAAGTTTATGTTTTCCTTATATAAGGGTTTTCTGTTACTACATACTAAAAAGTCGAAGACAATTCTTTTAGGTAAGAATAACCCAGAGTTCCACGAAAGCCGATGTATGTGCAAACAAAATAAAATAAAATAAACAAATAACTCAGTTGTTAAATTGATTATAGCAAATAAATGTTATGATAAGGTGATTGGATTTCACGTCTCAAAAGGTAATCAGTTATTTCCCTTCCGGCTAGACAGGTTTCTTTATTAAAAGTGATTCAACACAATACGAACTCTTTTTGTAAAGGATGATTTATGTACCTTGTGTGTGTGTGTGTGTATATACGTTGTAAAAGAGTCATTCTCAACTTAGCCTTGATATGTGAGCATGGGGCCTCTTTGATCAAGGAGGGCAGAGTACTTAATTTGCCCGACATTTTACACGGTTTTGCCCTCTCAGTATACTCACTGTTTTACAGCAGAACCATTTATTTACCCAAATTCCTTCTTGTCATAATCTTCAATCATGTATTCGAGCAGAGGACGTAATTTGCCCGACATTTTACAGTTTTGCCCGGAATTGTGATATCCACACCCCTGGTTCGTATGCCTAACAACAAGAAAAAGAACAGACTCAAAACCAGCGACGTGTTTATACAATTTTTGACAGCATTTGCCAACATGTGTGTCTGTAAGAAAGGTATTTATTTCCAATTGATTTTAAAAAGATAATAATATAAAGCTGTTAAGAGATTAAAAACAAGACTCTCTGAAAATGAACATTCACTGGTTTTCTCAAGTCTTACCACGTTTTCGTTTTTATCTATTTGTGTTCCCCATAACTCTACGCTTACAATATGAGATATGTTGAAAAAAGTCTTAGCTTCTTAAATTACGAAGGCTTTCTTACGATGACGATAAGGGACTCCATTACCTTCTTGCATCACTTTTTTTTTAATTTCGAAAATTGGATTAAAAAAGAATAACGTAGTGTCACGTAAAAAAGACAAACAATATCCGTCTTTCTTCGCCCTCTCTCTCTCTCTCTCTCTCTCTCTCTCTCTCTCTCTCTCTCTCTCTCTCTCTCTCTCTCTCTCTCTCTCTTCCCGTCTGTTGTGAATTACGAATTACAAATAGCAAACCAGTAATTTTTGAGTTTGGGAGTTATCGCCCTTGGTCACTCAACATGATAACTTACGGGGAGTTATCACCCTTGGTCGCTCAAAAGGTGGCGTCTTTAAAATACGCCAACATAAATTGAGTAGTAGGGGAGAAGAAGGGCGTGTAGGATCGGACCTTTCAGTTGGAGTTTAGTGAGGTTAATTTAAAACACAAAACCGTCCTTTCATCTGAACGCTTTAATCATGTTTTCAGTTGTGTCTGAAAGAAAGTGAGTTTGGGTCTCATAGACCTGTTGGCATTCGTCATAGGTAAAAAGCAGCGGCGTATGTGCTTAGATTTACCTGTACACAGAAAGAAAGTAAGGGGGAACCTTCGTTTACGGTGACAACATATTGCTGGTTTATACCCAAGGAGGTGTGGAGTGGCGTAGTGGCGTAGTGGCTACCGGCACGGAAAAAGAAATCGGCAAACCAGGTTCGAGTCTCGGCCGAGGTTGCTTGCATTCAATTCACACTAATGCCCTTTGGAAAGGCATGGATCTATTTCTCCTCTCAGTTATGGGTAACTAGCAGGGCAGTTGGAGCCCGTTAGCCTTGTAAGGAAGTCCATATTGGATATGGGACTTGCAACTTAACCCTGTAAAAACCTACTTGCTACTGAAACCACAATGCGACCCTATGCACCACGGGGAGTCTACATATGTCAAATAATGATGAGTTAAAGGTAAGAAGAATGTGCCTGGTTGCACAGCTAACAGAAAAAGAATAGACTGTTCAAAACTAGCGACGTTGTTTACACAATGTTTGACAGCATCTGTCAACTTTGTTTCTAATTGATTTTAAGAAATAAAGTCTACAGGGGATAATCAACAAATATCCAAGATAGAGAAAATCAGGATGGCGACGAAACTAGAAAATAGCTAGAAGAGAAAAGGTATGTTTAGTCACTCAATAGAAATCGTCGCGTGAAAAAGAATCATTTGGCAGCATGTATTGCTGGGTGTGATGAATTAAACATTTGGAAAATTGTGTGGTCAATGAATAAGTTGCTTCTCTTGCCTCTCATTGGGCAGTGATGACTAAAAACGTGTGAATTCTTAAAAAGGAACAAGTGTGAACACTGCCAGATACAATCATTTAGCATTAACTTACATTGTAAATTGGACCGCCCCCACTAAAAAGTTGTTTTGGATGGGAATTAAAAACAGGAAGTGTGTTCTAGACATAATAAGTCCATCCCTAATACACAGTTGAAAATCACAGTAGACTGTTGCACACATCTAATACAAAACTTGTATGTTTTTTTCGTTTTCAAAACACAACTGAATTGTTTCTAACCAACTTAAAAATCGAAAACACTGTGTAATCATCGAAAAAGAAAAGAAAGCACAGATATCAAAGCATATAGCAAGCGAGCAAATAACATTTCTTCTGTTTGGGTAAATAATTCAGAGTTGCCAAATAGAATATAGATTTTAGAGCTAGATCTGCAAAAGAAAGGAGCTAAAAAAAGCTAAATACAGGCCTCCTTCGATAAAGGGCGGTTCGCGTATTAAGGCAGATAGGACGTTGACCGCAAAATGTTTGCCTATAGTACCGCCCACGCGTCCAGAAAACCGCGAATAAAAACAGAATATCATCAAAAGACTTACTTAAGATGAATGAAGTATAACATCTTTTCAATTTGCAATGAATTAACATATGATTACATGGTGCTTTACAGAACATTTCAGTCTTACTTACCTATATTCATGAATTATTTCATAAATGAGAAAATATGTTAAAAAGGGTTAAAGCAATTAGATAAATTGAAAAAGAGCTAAATTAGGAGCTAAGAGCTTGATACAGACTCATAGGATTGACTTACACAAAAAGAAGCTAGATTTATCTACAAAATAGCTGAATTGGCAACCCATGAGATAATTATTTCAGATTGCATCCTGAGCGAGATGCATACTGATCTCTTAGAGAGATTTAGATACAAAATTAAAAGAGGGAAACATCTGACTTTGAGCATTACTGATGTTGCCTAATCCAAGCCTTGCCACCAGCTTTTTTGTCTAATTATTCGTAAGAATAGCAATCAGTGTTGCCAATTTAGATAATTTTCATCTAAATCTATATGTTTTTGGCTGACGCTAGATGTCAGAAATTGTTATTTAGTTGATATGTAATTAAGTAGGTAATATTTGTATTTAATTTATAGTAAATAAAAAGCGTTATATCTTTTAGTAAATTAAGTATTACTTCAAAAAGATAAATGGTGAAGATTACAGTCACATTTAATTTATTAATAATATGTAATATATTTCCTAGATTTTATATATATATGTAGAATCTAGATGTTTCTAGGTGTTAAGATGTTTTTTGACTCAGTTTTAGATGTAAACTTGAAAATACAACACTGATCAATGAACAACACCGGCTAATAATACTGACGACGACAGTCTCCTATCCAAGAGAACCGAACAAACAACACGCCCATAATTATTTATCAAATTAATTATTTCATTTTAGATATTATCTTTAAATTACTGCGCCTCTTCGCTTTAGCGAATGGGTGTAAGATTATTATATTGCAAGTGTGCTAATTAAAAAGTTTTAATGGAGCAGGCTCAATTATGCCAATTTGTAAATTGCTGGCGACAGCTTTCTAAAAACAACATTAATTCACGTGGTAGTCAAAGTGGGATACGGTCTTTGCAAGTTGTTCTTCCATCAATGTTTTGCTTTCATGGTGGCAATAGTGGAAAGTGAACGTAACGTGCCGGTAACTGTTACGCCACTTCGCACCTCAGCAAAAGCTTCGTTATGTGTTTCCCAGTATCACTTTCCTATCGTGTACGCAACACTTCCTGTCAAAGAAGTCGACTTCTCTGCCCTTTCAATAAACCTGAGAGTATGTTCAATGACGCTCCTAGATTACACATTAACCCATTAAATGCGAATGACGGGAAGTTCCGTCATTGCAGTTCTAGATCTAACTCAATAACAATTTCCCTTTTATTTGTGATTGATGTCAACTCAGTTATATCTTTGAGTCAGAGCTGTTATCTTGCAATTGATAACTATTCCTCTGTGCATCCTTCCTTAGTTAACAGATTAATTTGGACTATAATGTTTTGTTTTCGATTGACAATTTTCTATGTTCTAATCTCTGAAACTGTAGTTATTTTTACCATTATGTCCGTATTAGTTTAAAATTACATGTATGTACGTTTTTTATATTATCGCTTTGTTCATTTTATGGAAGCCGATATCGAGTAATATGTTGCTAACTGATTGGTCACCGACACTTGCTACTTTAAATAATGAACATTTTAAAAGTTAAAAAGTTAAACAACACAAGTGAACGAGTTTCCGACATTGTGAGAGCAGAATACTACGACTGGTTCGGCCAATGAGATTTTAAGGAGACCCCCAGATCAGTATCACAAACAATCCAGACTCAAAACAAAAACCCAGATTATAAAAATATCAAGTTTGAATAAAAATGTAAATGTATTTTATTTACTTTTATATGTAGATCACAATAAGTACTGCTCCTATTCTTCAATTCGCATTGAAAGAGTAAACGACTCGTCATTAATGACACAAAGATTTTGACGATAGAATCATTTTTTTTATTTTCGTCAAATGTCGATTCCACACGGACGCTCTTGTCCATTGCGTGGTTATAGTACTACAGTGCTAGTACTACAAGAGTACACGTAGCATATGAGATTCAAACACGTTTAATTGATAAGTAATCTAGCAGCAGCTTATCTAAAGATAGTTAAAACATTTTTAAGGTTAGTTTAACACATTTATATAAATATATGAGTTATTTTCAAGAATACATTTATTTGAGGTATGAACAACCCAGATTATAAACTATTTTCAAACTTTAAACCCAGATACCCAGATGGTTGGTGAAAACCACAAACGGGGGGGTCGAAGTCTTTGTACTCTGTTTCTTTAATTACTTTTAATGATACACTTCACAGAATAAGGGTCAAGTAGACGGTCATTTCTTGCAGGTAATATTGACGTCTCTTGAAACGGTCGATTTTGGACAAATTGCGGTGTAGAAGACCAGACAATCAGTGACATTGCATGGTTCTTCTCACTTGGAAATTTGCCAACCCAATCCACCATTTTGTCGAGGCTAATTTCGGTTGAGATTTGTCGATTTTCTCTGATCAGTTTGTGCCTTGGGCAAACAGCGGATAGAGATTCCGGAAGTACAATCTAGTACATAACGGAAGTGAAGACGAGTACGGCGAAAAGGGAAAAGATACTTATTCATTGCTTCTAAACATTGCAAGACACTACACTAGCTTCCATTTTACGAATGTCGACACACATTTGTCTTGCCAAGAATGCTGTTAGATCAAGTGATAAGCTTGATTTTAGGTGCATCGAATTTCATTCGTTTATGCGTCTATTACAGTAAGATTGTGAAACTAGTGAAATCCCTAGTTTCAAAATCAGTATAGTTATAATTAAGAAGCGGGTGATGCTAATCAGTAGTACTGTAATGAGTTCGATCCTCTCTGCGTGCCCCACTACTGTGTCTTTGTGTCAAATTAAGCTAAACTTAGTAAATATCAAATATAT
Organism: Architeuthis dux; assembly: GCA_006491835.1. Taxonomy (NCBI): domain Eukaryota; kingdom Metazoa; phylum Mollusca; class Cephalopoda; order Oegopsida; family Architeuthidae; genus Architeuthis; species Architeuthis dux. Next base: position 3,418,303 of record VCCN01000420.1, on the reverse strand, counting down.
TTTGCTTCACTATTTACAGCTTGGTTTGACACAAGGTCACAGTAGTTGGTCACCCAGTGAGGATCAAAATGATTGTAATATTGTAGCGTGATGCACCGCCTGTATGTGTGCGGCAAGGTGCATCCTGAGAGTTTTGCATCAAATGAATCTTCGGGAACTGGGAACGGCAATCTCTGAAAGGGAAAATTGGTTGCTCTCTTGATAGGAAACAGGACGAAGTCTGATTTTAAAACAAATGGATATTTATTTGTTGTCCTCTTCTCCATATGCCGGTGATCGTATACTTCCAGAGACGAGACAATGAGTGTGTTTTGCAGTGTATCCGAAATCAACGATCAGGCGAAATTTAGTCAACAAAGCCCTTTTCGGGCCATGCGTTGTCGAGGCTCGATTGAGCTGGACTTTTCAATTTACTACTATTTTAAAATTGTCCTATATTTTCACATTCGGGTACAATCCAAACACATACA
>VCCN01000420.1:3376396-3391638 GCA_006491835.1 Architeuthis dux | reverse complement strand
AAGAATATCTTAATACAATCTTCTTGCTCTTCAATCAACTGCAAGGGAATGAAAATAGCGGTAACATTTTAATGAGATCTCCGAAAACGAATTGCTGGTGTGATTGCAACAATACCCCGAGAGATCTGCCTAAGGGGTTTCGGGGGACATTTGGAGAAGATTCCAAGAATATGCCGACGGGGATGGCGAACAGGTAGAAATGGTTTTAAGACATAATGTCGGTCTTGTTTCTCTGATAAAGGCACAGTGATACCTCATTAATGAGGACAATCCGTTCCACAACACATAGCATTAGATGTAAATTCGTTAAGTGAATAGTTAAACTTATTGCGTTCCAGTGTTATGATATGTGTTTCCGGACTAACTGACACCTGGACGGATGTGAAAGTGAAAACAGGATATCGACTGAAGTTGCATGTGTTTCAACGTGGGCCTAACGGCAGGAAGTTGGACTCAAACACAGCAGGTGTCCTGACAAACTGTCAAAGTAAAACGGGACATTGACATGAATCCGTGGATGCCGAAATCCGGAAATGACATACCATACGTGGATGTGTCGAAGCCATAAAAGGAACGGACGGTGGGGTCGAAGTTCAGACAGAACCGAGCCGAGAAAGCACCAAGTTCAGACGCAGTTTTCCCTGTTTGCCCCGAACTGTGTGCCCTGCATCATCTCTCGTTATCTCTCTCCGTCTCTGCGCATTCACCCTTGGTGCATGTAGCCGAATAAAAATATATATGATATTTTTATAAACACCGAGTTCCAGCCTTCTTTCTTTCCTGAACCCAGCGAATTCTTCCCGGCCTATATAACACCAGTAATTCGTTCCAAATACAAAACATCGGACCCCTAATCCCGTAATAATAACCTTGTAAATAATGTATGATGTACTAATTAATTTCTAAATAATGTATACACACTAATAAACATGTTACTTTGATTTTTAGAATAATTGGAATGGTGCTCATAGCCATGCCGTAATATTCTTTAAGTTTCGTTGGAGAGATGCCGGATTCACTTTTACGCACAATTTCCTGTTTAGATTGTAATTGTCTTTCTACATTTCTTTAGTCAATCACCTGCAGTAGAAGATCTCTTCGGATGCATGGTTTAATAATTATTGCAAAAAATGCACAATAACGCAATAGTTTTAAACGAGACGCAACTGGTGGCATAGATACTGAGCTGCGTAGGAATACACACGCGTCTTCTTCTTTGTTTATGTTTCCAGCCTCGCGTGGTCTCGAAATATTTCGTCATTTAGATTTAATGTGGCGATTGGGGACCTCTCGCTGAATTAAATGTCGTTGTTTTCTTTCTTCTGGCAAACTGAAAATAATTTGCCAAGATATATCTTTTGACAATTGGGGCCCACTCACTAAGTGAAATTTCAGTCTCCTTTACTATTTAGAGGTACCACTGTACTTCCATTGAAGTGTGAACATCTTTGGGGCACTCTGTATGAGGAGGAATTCTTTTTAGAGGGGCACTGTTCATATTATATAAAAAAGATAGTTTCAATTCAAATATAACTTCAAGAGAAAAGGAGACATTCTTTTCAAATAATATATTTGATGCGTCAGTTCTTTCATTAATGAGTTCTATTAAGGACAAAATGGCCTGATAATCTTTCCCTTGCAAATCACCTGTAATATCCAGATCACCGACATTTTTTTCATTATCCATTCAATGTATTTTATATTGTATCTTTTTTTATTGGATCCCTCGTTGTTCTTCTAGTCCTATGAGAGAGCACAGGATGTTCCCTGTGTTACTCTAGAATCCCATATTATCAAAATCTCTTGAACAAAATCTTAATGGTTTACGCCCTTTCAAATTCATCCCGTAGTCCGATATCTTTGCTATTGAATCACCGTACCGACCAACCAGCCAAGAGGTATTCTTTATGTTTCACTCAATTGTTTTCTTGTGTCAACGCTACCGCACACACCATTTGGCCTAGAACCTTGCAAATTCGCATGAGTAGTCCCACTAAACACCTTTTATAAATAGTTTTTCGGGTTTTTGGAAAAAATCTTTTGCATCTTTTTGGGTCTTTATAGCCTCTTGTATAACTGTGTCAGCGCTACCAAACATACCATTTGGTCTAGAACTTTGCATATTCGCATGCGTACGCCACTAGACATCTTCTAAAAACAGGTTTTGGGATTTCTGTAAATTTGTTCCGCATTTCTTGGTTAAATTTATAACTTTTGTAACCTTATATCAGCGCTACCGGACTCATAATTTGGGCTAAGACCTTGCGACTTGGCATGAGTACACCACTAAACATCTTCTAAAAATGTTACTTTGTATCTTTGGAAAATATTTTCCTCGCATTTCCGGGGTCTTTTTGGACTCTTCTATAATTTTGTCAGCGCTACCGGACAAACTACGGTCATTCACTTAATGACTAGTGTGGCGTGTTTGGCCTTCGGTTTTGTGCCAATAGAATCCTTGCATTTTTTACAGCAACTGTTGATTTGTGTTTGCTGTGTTTTTGTGAATAACTGTAATTATTCTTAACTTTCCGTTTAATCCATTGGATTTCTGGAGACCTACTCTGGCCACTTCTGTTTATTTATAAGCTCTCAACATTGGGAGTCACACTTTTCTCAAACCTTGTCATCTCTTATTTTCTGGAACCACCGCACAAAATATGTAAATTAGGTTAGCTGCTCAATACATATTCATAATGTCCGCCATTTGAATAACTGAAAATCGGATTTTTCCAAATTTGGAACCATCTCGTTTTCTTAAGTTGCTCAAGGAAAACAGACATTTCCAAATACAAAATAAAAATCAGGAAGAACTTATCCGATTTCTATCGTACACGTTCTATTCAAATCGTACATAAATAAGCTAAATTACTTGTGGGTCACGCTAGGTTTTAAGTGCGCACCGTAGAGTCTGTCTGGGGCAAAGAGGTTGGAACAACGTGTTTTTTAAAACAATGGTAAATGTGTAAAGCTATATCAATTCCTGAGTATTCTTACTACCAAATCACGTTGTATACACCGGTTCTCGTGCGATCACCGAAGTTAAGCAAACGTCGATTCTGGTCAGTACTAAGAAGGGCGACCGTTTGGGAATATCAGATGCCGTAAGCCTAATGTCGCCTTTATTTCACATATCGCAAGCCGATACAAGAGGAACCTGTGATACAGGAAGTCTGCACAGGGAGGGCTGATAACAGAGCCAGCGTAAGGGCACTAGCTAGCTGAACATTCTAAAAAAGATAAAATATCCTATTGCTGGCGCAGATTTCCATGAAATGTGCCAGTTGCACAAGTCTGAGTGCTGTAAAAGATTCACCTTTTTTGTTGGCTAATTGAGTTACTACTGACATCATCCTCCTGCTAACTATCACCGTGTTAGGCCGGTGTCCATAATGTTCGGGCTCATCAGCGTATATGGGTTATCGATCGTTAATTTCCTAACGATGTATATAACCTATTTAATGAATATAGTTTGTGGAATATTGCAGACTGTCGTAAATTATGTCCAAGCGATTGCCAGACATTTTGATTGTTCTTAAAGCCATATTTACTGACCGACCACTTCAGTTAACGTCAGTAGAATCTTCTAAACCGGACCAGGTCACAAAGCATGTGCTACTGAGCCGATGGGAAATGATAGGATTTGGCTATATGTCTTTATAAAATAAAACATCCATTTCCTTGGATCTTGATATTGAATTTGTTAGATAAACCATCTTAGAAAACGAAACCGAGTGCATCAGTCAGTTATAAGTGACTTATAGTCGACTTACTCTTGATGGAATCCCTAGCGACATTGTAAAATCACTAGCGACATTGTGGAATCTCTGAATAATCCATTAATATCATGATATCCCTAATTTCCCATTCAGTGTCGTGATGGTTAACAAGCTTGTGATGCTGCCCATTACTACTATGAACAATTCGATCCTTACTGGATGCCGCATTACTGTGGAAACTAAATCACGTTTTACTTTTGTTCATATTCAAGTGTGTAGAGAGGCTATATCTTATATCTGTTGCACACAAAATACGTTTAAACGAAAGAATATAAAAAAGCAGGTGTTTTTAAAATCTGTTCAGGAAGTGGGTGATCAATAAAGTGGGGGCGGTTTTCTATTATTATTAAGTAATACGCTGATCCCTTCCCGTTTCATACTTATGTGCCTGTCCCATAAAGGAGGGGTCGGTTTTCTATTGGCATTCAGTGTTAGACTGATCTCCCATGATTAATACATCTATCTATTGCTTAAATAACACATATGTAGATCAGTTACACATGTTATGTTTTGTATACAAATCCCCAATGATAGAAAAAGTAACATTATTTTACCGTACTTTTAATTAACCCCATTCAATCTCCTTCCACCAGGTCACACAATAATTACTCATTTTAACCTAAGACTAAAGTATATACTAACAGTTCCACGAAAATCAATCTGGAGCCGTCGAGTGATTTGCATACATATAATCTTTTAGTACTCTGTATTTAAAAATACTCACTCAAAAAAGTAGCATTTATTCGATTAGGATTTGATGGAAATCAGTCAATTTAATAATTATTTAACTGGATTTGTAAGGAAATATTATTTCCTTTTTTGCTAGAAGTATAGAGAAAAATAAATGTGCTTACAGCGTGGCTGTTACCTGTGAAATCAGTTCAATTGTAAAGTGAGTGTTGAGTCACTTTTCCTTACGAATAAGTGATGAATGCCTGCTTCACTGTACGAGCTTTTATTCCCACTATTAGAATACCGACATATGACGGGTAATGTTTTAGTATATTTGGTATATAATATTGTGTTTATGTGTTGTTTGCCATTAAACAAAGCGATGTTATTTAAATCGCATTAGTTTAGGCCGTCTGAGTGATTTCCAGCGCAGAAATATCTAAAATCTAATATTAAAACAATTGAAATTATTGTCCTCAGACAAGAAAGAAATCTGAAGAAATTTGAAGAAAAGAAAATCTCAGGAAAACGTAATTTCAAGAAGATTGAGGAGAATAAAAACAGAAGAAGAAGAAGAAGAAGAAGAAGAAGAAGAAGAAAGAGGAGGAGGACGACGACGAATGAGAAGAAAACATATAAAGGAGAAACAGAAGAAGGAAAAGATAAAGAACAAGAACAAGAACAAGAGGAAGAAGAAATAAAGAAAGAAATTGAAAGAAAAAAAAACTCCCGTAAAACAAGATTAGGGTCTCCACTTGGTTTAACTCAGAACAAACATAATCGGATCAACAGATTAAATTTAAAGCAAACCTGATTTCTTTTCCCCGATCTCACCGAATAATTTAGATTCACATCTGGAAAAGAGAAACACGAGATTTTTTCTTCACAGGGAACAGGGCAACAAATGTTTTCGGTTTATTTTAAATTTAATTTCAGATTCATATCAACATTTTTTATTTAATTTCCTCACAGATTGTTATTGATATACACTTGTATATTTAACGACATTTTTATCGTTTGCACACACAGGCACGCCCGTGCGTACATATGTGCACCAATACTTACTCGCTGATGACTGTCCATTTGATAGCTTTCTACAAGCCCACGTTGATATTATTGTAGTAGTCAGCAGCATCAATCTCCTCTTTTTTCATTACATCTTTTTTTCTGCTTTGCGTGGTGGATATTAGTTTCTTACATACACACAGATGTCAAAATAAGAGCATTCTTGCATTAAACAGTTTAATGGCCAGTGGATACAAATAAAATTCAAGCCTAAATTAGTGGAGTATACAGCCATCCGTCGACTTCCGTCCGGGTTACGTTGTGGGAGTATGGACGCAATTCGATCTGGGCGTAAGTCGATTATTATAGGGTGTAGTAAAATATACGTAGTGCACAACATAAGATACCATTACACATACATATTTGCCTAAACATCAATATTATACATACGTCTTCCTTGACTTTCGGAAGATAAAGGAACAGATGTCATCCATTACATTTATTTCACTAAGTCATTTGCTCAACCCGGCAAAGTGTCTGCTCTTTTACCTATTCCTTCTCGTCTTCCCTGTTTGGAGAACTTGGAACAAACATGATGTATGCACTGCGTTCTCTTTAGAAAGATAACATGACTGACATTTTAGTAATTCGTAGATTGGGCATAGAACCGCAATGACTGGAATCTACGTTATCCGCAGTTAATGTATGTTAAGCTCTTATGGGGACGTATCTGTGACCGGACGTGAGTGGGTCGAGCGTAAGTAGACGTATGCCTGTGTTGGCAATCAGGACATGCTACGCCAGTAAAGTAATTATTCAGGGGGAAAGCATACTCCGCTCGAGCGTGCACACACACACACACACACACACACACACATACACCCCCACACACACACGTGTGTGTGTGTGTGTGTTTATATATATATATTTCTTTTTCAAGGAGCACAGTCATTGAAAACCGTGAATCACTTAAGGAGATCCAAATCAAAGGATGTCTGCTCGCTAGCGTCTGCTCCGAGTGTGTCCACTCCATATCATTAGGTTGCGATATGTTCAGACGGTTGTACTATCTTAAGACTGAATCTAACCAAATGTCTGTTTACAGATAACATTAACGCCTAAATTATCTCAATTGACCCAACTTAGTCAATTTATATAAAACAGCTGTTTCTGTTTGTCTGTCACAGGGTCCATCACCTTAAACATTGGCGTAGCCTAACCAAATGTGGTATGCATACTTAGTGGACCTAGAGGCAGCCCTGCATCTCAATTCTTTTTTGTTTGCACTAAACCCCTGTTAATTCCCCAGAAATGAGTGAATGTTTTCCTTGGTTTTCATGAACGCATATAACAATTTCTTTATTTTGTATAATTTAAATTGATAAGCAAAAATACAAAAGAAAAAAAAACAACATTTCCCTAAGATGATCGTTTAATGTTGTACCGATTTGACCCTCGGGAATAATAAAGATACTATTCTTCAGAAAACTTTCCCCAAAGGATCATTCTGTTGTGACACTAAAACATATTAAAATTTCCATTAAAAAGTGCCACAAAGTTTCAGTTTATTATATTTACTTTATAAGGATGCAATAATGAATACAAATTGAATTTAGCCAATCATAAAATCTAATTCTTTGTTCGAAACTTCATTACCAGTCATCAATAGAAACCTTTAGAGATTTACGTTTTTGGAATCTGAAGTTATTGGTTCACTATCATATTTCAAATTGTGACAATTACCCCCAAATGACAATTTCCCCCTGAGGACAATTTCCCCCGAGGGCAGAGACACCATTGGACAATATCCCCCAGAGGCAATTTTCGCAAACACGTTTGAAATGGATTAATGTTAGGGTTTTATCAATATCTGTATGAAATTGTGTGTATATTGATGCAAAGCAGTATTAAAAACTCCTCGTTTTTCTATCCTTTCAACTTCCCCCTGCAAATGACGTCGGGAGGAAATGTTCACGGGGGAAATTATACTCAGAGCGATATTGTCGGGGCAATAGTCCTAGAGTCATAGACAAGTGTCATATATGTCATAACGAAACAATCTACATGGTTACTCTGTAATGTGTATTTTGTCTCATCGCAAGAGATTGGTCTGAGTTGTTTATGTTAAAACCGTGTGTGGTTTAAGGTTAGGGTTAGGCGAAACTTCTAATTATAATATTCCTATTTGAAAAGAATACACTTATGTGACCAATGTATTTTGGCAGCATGCCGTGTTGGGGGTGATCAATAACACAAATTGGTATAGGAGTGATCAATGAATAAGTTACTTCTCTCGCCTTTTGTTGGGCAGTGGTCACTAAATAGTCCGAATTTTCAAAATACAATCGTGAACGCTACCGGACACAAACTAAGGGACCGATTCATAAACATACATTGTAAATGTAACCCCACACTAAATCCTTTTTTTTCTTTTTGGGGAGTGGGGGTAAAACAGTTTTTTCTAGATTTAAGGAGAAAAGTGTTTACATTTTCAGCCCTTTAGCCCCATTGGTGCGGCTTGTACGTACATATATACATACATACATGCATGGCCAGTCAGCCAAAACGTCTTAAAAACTGAAGAAACTTACCATAATCTCCGGCATATAACACGCACTGTCATATAACACGCACCTCAATATTTGCAGGCATATTCTCGAAAAAATAAAATAAAACAACTGATCGACATAGCCCTCCACACAATCGGGTTATTCTAATGCTCTTATCTTTTCAAATCTATATTAAGGGTGGCTGGCTGTTTACATCATGTGTATTGCGCAGTAACGTTAGTAAACAACTGATAAAGCGTTCGATTCCCGAGACAAAAAAGCGGTATGGTGATTAGGTTGACAGTTTTTAACAGTAATTAGAATCCGTCAACCAAAACTGTCAACATAGGTTTCTTCAGTTGTTATGTTGGTCTGCCTGGCTTGCTAGCTGGCTATGTATGTATGTCTCACACGTACAGGCCGCACCGATGGAGCTAGTGGGGTTGAACATTTAAACATTCACTCCTTATTATGTCTAGAAATAACGTTTCATTTGTTTTTTTAATACACCCCCTAAATAGTTGTTTGGGAGAGATCAATTTGCAATGTAATGTTATGCTGAATTGGTCCCTTAATGTGTGTCCGGTAGCATTCACGCTTGTAGCATAACAATCCAGAAAATTTGGACTTTTTGTGATCATTGACAAACAAAAGGCGAGAGAAGTAACTTATTCATTGATCACCCCTTTTTCCAATTTTTTTATTGATCATCCCCAACACGGCATGATCACGTGACAGTTTCTATTGAGTGACTAATCAGACCTGTTTGTTTGTATAGTTCATTTCAATAATTACCTCTGTAAAAGCATAACGTAGAAAATACTAGATGTCAATTCAAATGCGGCGGGGGTGGGATTGAGGAAACATGGCATCACAGAGGAGGAACGTGACTTGAGACTCCGAGAATCACTATTCTAAATGTTAGATCTCCTTTTATCATACTAGACACATAACATGATAGTACGTGTAATAAAGTAAAGAGTGGTATGACAGTTTTTCAAGACATTGCTAGTTAGCTCATTACTCATCAAGTGCTCCATGACTGTGAATGTTTGACAAAGTTGCATTTTACAGAAGAAATACTTGGAATATGCAATGCTATGTCTCAATAAGTGTACTTAAAATCCTCTGTTGAAATAATTAACCTATATGTTGACTGATTTGCAATGAATATATTCATCTTAACAATGCAAGACTTAGTGTAGACCATAACACACTCTAATAAGAGCTGCCTTAACACTGTTCTCCATTGTATTTATATACGTGTTTCAAAGCGTTTCCTGATGTCTCCAGTTGTTGCTATGGGACGTCAAAAACATTTTAAAATGACCATAAATCATTAATGAATAAAAAGAAATAACTGTAAAATAGATCACACTTAGCAAGTACCATTACAGCTATCGCTTATGTTGCAGATAAACAGTTTTGTCATAACATACTTGTATTATTAAAGAAATTAACAATGCCATACTTTTAACTGGAACATTATAGTCTGCCTAATCTGAATAAATATTGGTAATTTTAATGTACTACTAAAATAATGTATTCCATGTTGATATCGTTTCCTCATTCTTTCAAATACCAAAGAGCCGAACAATCCGTGCCGGATTAACTATGTAGTAAAAGAAGCATGTGCTAAGGGGCCCCGTATTTCCAAGGGCCCCGCGTTAAATGTTTGCAAGCTTTCAATTCTGGTCCAGTGATTCTGCGCTCTATTACTATAGTACTATACTGCCTTTTACTTTTATGAACGACTGGGTATCCAAGGTTAGCGATTTTAGCCAATCATCACTTTCACATGGAGTTATCAATTTAATACAGTAAGTAATTGGAGCCTGGTGTGATACATATACGATATATACATACGAATGTATTTGAAATTGAAGACGCAAACAAAGTAATACTATTTCTGAAACGTCATTCATATGTGTCGTATTATCTTGCTGTATAGCAAATAGAAACATTTAATTACTTTTCATATAATAAAAGTTGTGTCTTGATATGTATGTGTACTTTCCTAATTTAGGCCTGTCTTATAACACATACTACGGGCCCTGCACTGGCGTAATTCAGCCCTGAGTGCAATTGTACTATAACTCATTAAGGAAAATGGATTAGAAATTCAATTCCATATGTCATGTATTCAGAATCAATGGAAAGTGAAGGAACATTTGAATGAGAAATAATCTTAAATCCCAGACTCTTCATGAAGCAGTGGACATCTTTTAAGAGAAGATATTTTAGCTGAGGAAGAATCAGATGCAAAATCTGGATTCTCATAAACGAAATAAAGAAATAGAAATCTCACTTTCCCTGCAGGATTCAGTAACTGAATTAAGAATATGGAAATCAATCTTTCCAACAACCAAACTTGGAAAATTGTATTCGTCCATCTTTTGGGCAAAATGCTTTCATAAAAACATCCACACATCTTCGCTACTGAGATTCAAAACTGCCAATCAAAAGTTTCGTCCAAATGACAAAAAAAGCATTCCCATCTGATTCTTAATCCATAAAAACTACCAAGTGTGTTCTAGATTACGGGCAATACCCGAGCAATGAAAATCCATCAATCTAACCATAATACGCCATGTGTATTTCTTTATGTATTTATTTGGCGCCTGTCAGGATAACAGCCGCAAGAGATGTAGTAAAATAAAATTAAACAATTTTGTTCTGCTGACGTATTAGAAATGCTTTATTTTAAAGAATAATAAATCATAAAAAGTAATCAAAACTGTGGTCAACAGAACGTTATTCTCCAATCTCACTGCAATTGCACATCTCTATTATCCACGTATATAAAATGCAACGTGTATCCGTATATTTCATATATGGCGAAATTTCTTACGGCACGGGTAAAGGAGTAAACTAAAAAGCAATATGACACATGTAGAAAACCAGTCAAAAACTAGTAATGAAAATACTTCATCCCTGAATTCCAATAACGTAAGACTACTATATGGGATACAGAATCAGAAGAAGATGTTAAATATGGGTGGTCTATGTAACTATCATGTTTCTATAACTGGATTGGTTAAGGCATCATCCATGTAAGATGAGCTTCAAATATATGAGATATAAGTTCAAGTCTCATCAGAAGTTACTTCTACACTGCTTACTTTAAAGTTCGGGCGTATTTGACATACAACATTGTGGTTAAAAGCAGCAATAAGATGAAGACAATCTATTATCTTATTACTCGTTGACTTTGTGATGTCATAAATTGGGCATCATAACCTTCCCCTGAGTCCATTGCGTATGCATGCCAAATTTGGTTGAGTGGATCAGACATTTAATATTATATAGAAATAGATGGAAATCAGATCATTATTATAGGGGTGAGGGTGAATGCAAACCCCACATTTTGGGAAAGGGGGAACTATATGTGAATTCTTCACACGTATACATCAATGTAAAATAATATAATATCTTTATTTCCATAAGATGACGTATTTCAGTGATGATTATTAATGTTAGACTACTATTTACCTTCCCCATAATTCTTCAGCTGCTCGACGTAACTTTACTCAGGCCGTCAATCTACGGAAGTGAGTACATCGGACATAATGAATAAGCTCTCGGTGAGAGGCGAGAGAAGTAACTTATTCATTGATCACCCCGTTTTCCAATCTTTATTGATCACCATCAGAAATTACGCCATATATGAAATATACGGATACACATTGCATTTTATATACGCGGTTAATAGAGGTTTGCATTACAGTGAGCTTGGAGAACAGCGTTCTATTGACCAGAAACGAGTTTTTATTATTTCTGCTTTTTGTTTTTATTACTTTTTATGTTTTATTATTCTTTAAAATAAAGCATTTTTAATACATCAGAAAAAAAATGGTTTAATTTTATCTTACAACATCTCTTGAGTCTGTTAGCGTGACAGACGCCAAATAAATAAACAAACAAATACAGATGACGTATTATTATGGTTAGATTGATGGATCTCCATTGCTCGGGTATTGCTCGTAATCTAGAAAACACATTATAGTTTTTATAGATCATTTGGAAGAAACTTTTGATTGGCAGTTTTGAATCGCAGTAGCGAAGATGTGTGAAGGTCTTTATACAAGCATGTTGCCCCAAAGATTGACGAACGCACGCCCTCTATGCCAAACGGAAGACAGTTGGATACCCTGCTGCTCATACCAACTGAGCTACAAGAACAAGCTAGCTAGCAAAAGTCCTAATCACACTTTCAAATCTACCCCCTATACCGATGTTTGTTTTTGAACTTGTACTATTATTATTATCAGTAAAGCAATTGATGGCCTCAGTAACATAGGCGTAGCTAAAAGGAAGGGGTTGTATGGTGGGGCTATTTGAAAACGCCCGGGACCCCCCCCACACACACACACACACACAATGGAGAGGGACCCAAAGGCTAGGCTATTAGTTCACCTATTGCATTTCTACTCACAAATCTTACTAAATGTTGGAGGGGCCCATCTCGGAACAAAGCCCCCCCCCCCGGCTCCGATATCCCCAGCTACGCCTCTGCCGATAACGTTGCGATACAAAACAATTGAAAAAGTAAAATGAATGTAATTGGTGGTAGAAAATGAATAATAATAATGATTTATAATACAGGTAACGCTCCTATTTTGAACAGGGCGTTCCGAGAATGTCCAATATGGGAACAATAAGAGGTGAATCTCCTACTTCAGAATAGGCTCGTCCAAAGTAGGAGCATACAACGTAGGAGCTTCACCTGTACTTCATCTGATACAAATAAATAATACAATGATTGTTTTACTTATACTTGTACTATTCAAACATACCTATTGGCAATTCAATAGTTATTTTTCCTTCCATTTTCTAATAAATAAAAGAGGAAGATAACATTAAGAGGGTTTGTTCTTATTTTCTTTTTTTAAATACAAAGAAGAAAAGAGTGAGACAACGGATAATCCTTTCTACATTTAATGATATATACATATGGCTATGTAAGGTAAGTTCATATTGTTTTGGTCAAGTTTTCCATTTAGATATAAGCCTTCTTTCTTTCTATTTAATTCATCGACAACTCCATTAGAAACCATCAACAAAAACTGTCAACATAGTTAATATCAACAAGTTGATCTGGCTGGCTATACATGTATGTATGTATGTATGTATGTATGTATGTGTGTGTCGGGTATACAGGCCGCACCAATGGAGGTAAAGGGCTGAAAATGTAAGCATTTACTCCTTATTGTGTCTATAACCCCCATCCCCTAAATAGATCTTTTGTGTGTGGGGGAGGGGGGTAAGTTTATGTGCGGCAGCATTTACGCTTGTCTTTTTTAAATACGTTTTCTAGTATTATCTGCTTTAATAAAAGGCGAGGGAAGTAAGTTATTCATTGATAAGCTCCTTTTCATATGTTTTAATTGATCACCCCAACAGGGCATGCTGCCAAAAGACGTTGGTCATATGACGGTTTCTATTGAGTGACTAACCATACCTATTATAATATAAGCTAAAACCAATTCCAAGCAAGGAAGCAGCAACAATGAAACCCATTCATTATACAGGGTGTCCTTAAAGTATGGACACATAGGAAATATCACTATTTATAACTAATTATATTTTTTTTGCCCCACAGATTAAATATGAGTTGGTTCGAAAGAAGAAAGGATTGAACTGGTATAGGAGAAGGTGTAATCAATAAAAAATACGAGACACCCGAGGGAACGCATCATAAATGAATGTGCTCAAATTGACGGAAATGTGGAAATAATGCATTGGGTTCATTTGTATCTCGCAGAGCGCATTGAACTTTGCATCACAACTGGTGGAAAACACATTGAAGATGGTATTTATTAATATTTCAATTAAATACAATGTTCAATTCTTTTTATTGAAAATATGCATTTTGGCTATGAGTCCAGACTTTAGGGACACCATGTACAATACAAAAGTTCAGTCGGTATAATGCTTTCTAGTTTGTTTTATGAAATTGACATGATTTAGGCAATTCACATATTGAAAGTTTACATTTGGTTGTTGTTGCGTTACAATCAAAATAGTTAAATTACTGTAAGATGGTGAAGTGAGTGACGCCACTTCAGGTGCTTGTCGCCTTTAAGTCCATTTCACATATCGCAGGGCCGAGTAAGTAGTAATGTGATATGTGGAGCCCAAGAAGGGACGGCTAAAGCCATAGCCAGCGTAAGGGCACTACTTAATTACTGTAAGAAAAGCAGTTCACATTTTTAAAAGGACTGTGAACCCATTCTTTTACAGATTTTGAGTTTGCAAATTTAAGGTTACAATAATTCTTTAACCGTTAAATAACAGTATTTGTTGAAAAGGAAATATGTTTTAGTCGGAGAGTTACTGCATAACTAATGGTTTATTTTTTCTTTACAGATAATAAATATGTGAATGTTTGTAATGATGGAGCACTATGACTTGCAAACAAGGATTAACGAGGTGGAACTCTATATCCAGACATCTTCAGTTATTCAAACACAGCGGTTTCGGAAGATCCTCTAGTCTGTTCAAAAACTCCACATCACTGTAGCCATCCGCTTTTTTATCAAGAGACATTGCAGGCAGAAACATCATGCTGGTCTGCTGTTATGAACGCAATAATTCAAACCGGGTCCATTTGTCTGGTGTAATGTTCAAGAAGTAAAAAATAAGAATTAAAACATTTATGTCACAGTAAGATTTCTGTATATAGTAGTTATCTTTGTTACTAACATTTCATGACTCTTAAGAATATGGCGGATATAGATATCCCAATCTGTATAATATTTCCTAAAACCAAAAATGAGAAAGACAACTTTAATAAGAATTAAAACATGTATGCCACAGTAAGATTTATGTATATAGTAATTATCTATTTTACTAACATTTCAAGACTTTTATAAATATGTCTGATATAAATATCCCAACCTGTATAATCGTGAAAAAAAGTGTCTCCCAGCCCTTTCATTACGAAGGACCCCTTTCGTTTAAATGAATATTTCCACGGATGCTTTTGTCAATAGCTGTGTGGTCCCCCAGGTGTCAGCGGACCACAGGTTGAGAACTGCTGGGCTAGAATGATGTGAATCCAGGAAATCTGCACATTGATTAATTTTTAATTGGGTTTAATGGATTAATAATGCGTATATATGAAGGTCCATTAACTGTTTCTGTATTGAAATAATTTATTGATGGATCCAGGTAGCTGATTTTGCGCATTAGTTCATAAACCTTGGGCTGCAAATGCATCTCTTCTTTGCAGTGA
>VCCN01000420.1:3288108-3302512 GCA_006491835.1 Architeuthis dux | reverse complement strand
AAGAAGAAGAAGAAGAAGAAGAAGAAGAAGAAGAAGACTAACCGCACCTGTCTACAAATTGTCTTTAATCTCTCTCTCTGATTCATTGTCAGAGTAAGAAGACCGTAACTTGCAAGAATGCTGCAAAGTCCCTCAGAAGTCTGTACATAATGTTTCTTCAAGGCTGTTGCACTTTTTAAATGCCAAGATGATGTTTGCTGGATGCTGTCAAAATAGCATTTATCAGCGTTTGGTATAAATAGTATCACATTGTGGAAATATGTAATACTACGGTTTGTTAGCAAGGTGGGTAAATTAGTTTGATTTAGTTGCAGTACAGCAGTGCCTAAAGACTTCATAAACTACAACTAACGACACTTGAAGAAAGAAGAATTAGGGGAGATGCAATAGACACATATAAAATAATTAAAGGAATAGAAAGTATCCCAGCTGATAGATTTCTTACAATGAACAGAAAAAACAACCACTTATACAACAGACTCTGCAAAAAGAACACAAGAGAGAACTTCTTTCACAAAGAACTATCAACAACTGGAACACACTAGTAGATTATGATTCAAATCAAATATATTGTAAACATGAACAGTAAATAATTTCAAGATCAAATATGACAATTACACGATACATAACAAACCTAAAGACCTTTCAAGAAAGCAACTGTAAACATAAGCGCAGAGTCAAGATCTAAGCACAAATACATGCATCATTTACTCGCTAAACTTCCATATATGTACAAAGTCATATCAGAAGAATATCGTGTCAGCACTTCCAGGACAAGGACATTATTGTTCACGACGTTGCTTAACTTCGGTGATCAGATGACAACCAGTCTGTCCAACACGATTTGGCCGTGACGTTGTACTCGTTATTAATGGGGGAAAGGAGACTAAACTGTAAATAAATACAGCCAAAAGGAATAACAGAACAAACATGGTATTATAGGGGCAGGGATGAACTTAAATGTATGGAACCTGGAGGAAGCGAATTCAAAAATATGTTTCAGGGAGGAGAGTGACTAGTATTCTATGATCTGTTTATGCAGGATCAAAATAGTCAGTATCAGTTGCTAACGTTTTGTGACAACCTTTCTATCTTTGTGTATGAAGAGCAAAGAGAACAACAAGTCATCAAAGCAATAGTTCTTCATTCACTGCAGGGACAACTCGTTCCTTTCTCTTCCAGGAGCCAAATGCACTAAAACAGAGTGAAATTGGCACCCCTGTTCTCTATTTGCAGCATAAACAACTCTTTACTACTCTTTCAATCACCAATTGGTTCTGTTTCTTCTCTGTGGTGTTTCGTCTATTTTATACCACTGACAATATAAGACGCCTTTTATTTATCTAAACTATAGGACCAATTTAGCATAAACTTACATTGTATATTGAAACCTCACTAGAAACCTATTTGGGGGGATTTTCAAAAGAAAAAAGAAATGTTCTAGACATATGAGTAAATGTTTGCGGTATGTGGACGTGGCACACACATACATACGTACATAGATAGCAAGATTGAATAACTTGAACACTGAAGAAACCTATGATGACAGTTTTTTTTGACGGTTTCTAAAACAACTACAGATCAAAGCTTAGAAAGAATTCTTTATTCACAGAAGAAACAACCCTACTTTCTCTTACAATCAGTGATTGGCACGGTTGCACTTTATTAGCCCTTTTCAAGTTAGATTTAGCTCCTTTTTAGTGTCTTTAGCTCCTATAAGTCAGCAGATCTAGCTCTAAAATCTATATTCAAGTTGCCAACCTTGGTGATCGTTTTTGTTTGCCTTTGTGTTTGTTTTCTCTTCATCTATTTATTAGCGCTGACAATAAGTCACCTTTTACTTTATCTAAATGATTTCCTAAACAAACAAAATCTAAATGAATTTAAATGTTGATCTTTGAATGCAAAGAGAATAAACAATAATTATTGCAAACAGATTAGAAACTTAATTAACCAAGAAAAAAACATTGCCTTCACATTTAAAAATGAATCAATCAAATAAAGCAAATTACAGTGTTTGAACAAAGAACAAGTTAGAAATCTTAAAGTCGTTATTTTCAGCTGTGTTTAAGAGAAAAGAAACACTCAACGTGTGAATTAGCATTTTAACTCTTAATTTCATATAAAAACATGAATGGAAATCCAAAAGGAAATAACTACTGAATGAAGTTACCTCCGTTTGACCTTTAAGTAAGTTTCTCTATTTTTAGTCATCAAAAAGAATATAATAAAATAATACATATAATATATTGAAAATATGTTCGTTGAAATGAAACCATTATTAGAAACCGTCAACCAAAATTGTCAACAGAGTCAACATAGGTTTGTTCAGTTATTTATTCAGTACAGGCTGCATGAATGGAGCTAAAGGGCTGGGCATTTAAACATTTACTCCGTGTTATGTCTACACAAATCTCTTTTTAATCACCCCAAGATTCCACCTAAAAACTAGGGTTGGTGTTCAATTTACAATGTAAGTTAAATTAGTGCTAAATCGGTCCCTTAATCTGTGTCCTGCAGCGTTCACGCTTGTTTTTTTGAAAATCTGGACTTTTTAAAAAAAGGCGAGAGTAACTTATTAATTGATCACCGCTTTGTCCAATTGTTTAATTCATCAACCCCAACACAGCATACTGCCAAAAGACGTGACGGTTTCTATTGAGTGACAAACCAGTTATGTAGTGCTTAATTCTTAACTATTGTATTCATCTTTTGGTATTAAATCGTTATATTAAGTATTCTAGGCAGTGGTGGAAAATGGGGGTGGGTTACGGCATATACGACATATACTTCTTAAATTTCAGATGTGTTGTATGTTCATTCTACTATGGAGACATTATCGTATACATCGTTCTCAAACCCTATCATTACCGTATACCTAGTTCCCAAAACACATTTTCATCACATTTTAGGTTCTAAACTTAAAAACCTGACCTATATCACGTTATTCAATTATGTATTGAAGAATCTCTCTCCAATGTTGCTCCATATTTTAAAAGAAATCGCTCTACACTCTAAAAGGTCTATCTACCTATATATCTACATAACTATCTATCTCACTCAGTTCATTATCTATCATGTCAACATCCATGCATGTACATTGTACAGATATAATAGACAATGAATCTCATCTGATTTTAAAACTCAAATCCGAAACTAAGGATTGGAGTGAGCTTTAGTTGCTTATGCAGGACCGTCTTCTTGCATGGGAACACTGGGTAGTTGGCCAAGGCGGGGGTGCGCATCATTAGGGGCACCGAAATTCAATTTAATAGATACAAATTTAATTATAATGTTCTGGGGGCAAAGGGGTGTTTAATGGCCCACAGTACATTGCTCAGCCCGTTGGCATAAAATATTCTTAAATAGCCCTGTGCTTATGTAAATGGAAATGGGCAGGCCATGTTGCAAGAACGTTAGACAACAGCTAGATATCATGACGTGAGAATGAAGAGACAATTTGGAAGTATCTAAACCGGTGATTGTTTTGTGTGGTGGTTGAAATAGTTGCGTATGTGCGTGTGTGTGTGTGTGTGTGTGTGTGTGTCTGTGTGTGTGTGTGTGTTCGATAAACACGTTACTTACAGTTCATTTTGTTTTACTTAATTTCTGCCACTTTTATATTGTCAATTCGACAATTTTCTCTTTTGTCTTAAATTCTTCAAACATCACTCAGAAAGTTTCCCACTGTTTGATCACAATTTTCTTGAAACGTTTTTTCCTAACATTTTCTTCGTTTCCTTTTTGCTTTTTAATCAAAGTTTTCTTCTCGCTGCCAATTGAATAGTTTCATTCTCCACCAAAGATTCAAAATGAATAAAAGATTTTTCAGTTTACAATAAAGGTCTTTGAGTTGTTCACATTCATTTTAACACAATTCATTGTCCGACCCATTCTTTTCCCACTTTCTTCTGTTTCCCCCCTCCTCTTGCCCGTTATCATGTTTACATGAGTCATTGGAGGTTTTTTTTCTCTTTTTTTGTTTTTGTTTTTGTGTTGTTTTATTTCTCGCTGCATTCCTCTATGTTCATGCTTTTCTTTCTTTCTGTTTCCCCACTTTTTAAGACATTCGCAATGTTTTGCTGCTTCCTCTGAATCACAATATAAAACCACCCATTTTGCACTTTGACATAAAAATACTGGCAACAATATCACATTTTTATCCTTATTCACTTCATCTTAAATTTTCCGGCTAATTATCACTTATTCATTTCTATGTATGATCCCACGACGGGTTTAATTCACTTAACATCTTATTGTTTATTCTGACCGAGATCTTTTACTCTTCGAATGTATATTTTATTGGTTATAGATTTTGCAGCTGGGTCAGCATGACCTTTTCACCATTGAAACACTAGATATCTTTCCATTTATTTATGACTGTTAGAAACTTAAATTAAACAAGCATTAAATTTGAATTGAATTGATTAATATAAATGGTACAATTTATTAATATAAATGCAGTTGATACAGGTGCATTAAAAAACAAATACTGTACTGTACTTGCACAGGATTGTGAGATCACCATTCCCAATGTGACAAATAGTACATTTCTTCTTCCACGATACAATTGATCAGAAAGGTGTTTCCATTCATTTAGGACTGTTAGAAACTTAAATTAAACACATATTAAACCTGAATTAAATGGTTTAATGCAATACATTAGCATATATGAGTCAGTATATCAATATAAATGAATCAGATACGGGTTTATTAAATGGACAGATACTTTACTGTACTTACAAATAATTTGGAAATATTGCCACTCTCAATGTGACAAGTTGTACAATTCTTCTTTCACTATAGAATTGATGAGATAGGTATTTCCATTTATGTAGGAAACTTAACTTAAATTAAATACATATCCTGCGTGTAAATGGGTCATTCTCGCTAACTAGTGTGTATGTGAATTGGTTAATAGGGGTATGATGAACATATTAGGACAAAGGAGATAATCCCGGAAGTTCGAAGTTAATATATGACACATTTACACACACAATCCATATGAAACAGCCTCCACAGCCTCAAACATATCAACTTCAATATATCTGATGTATATCTCTCACCTAATACATACTTTGAAAACTACCATTTCAGATAAACGAAAAGTACACACACGTGAAATATGACGCCGAACCAGATGAAATTGCTCCAACCAAAAACAGATTAACCACACCAAGCTTCCTGACCTCAACATGAAACCTATCAATTTCAGTTTCCACACATTATTTTCATTAATCTAAACCCCTGGGGAAAACTCCTTATAAACATATTGAAGTTTGACACTCTCCTGAGACCACAACACATGGGTGAGTTGATAATTAAAATGATCCATCACCCCAGTTTTCAGGACACTTAAACAAACGCAAGATTTAATTTGTTTTAAATGATGAGGACCCGCGCACATCCTAAATATCAAACAAACTGACCATAGTGTCTATAAATGGACACCTCTCAGTATTCTCCCTAACTTTTCTGTTGATGTCAGCTTTGAACAGACGAAACGTTAAATTAAATAAAGAAACTTCATTTGTATACCACCTTCCAAATTGTCTCTTCATTCTCACATGATATCTAGCGGTTGTCCGACGTTCTTACAACATGGCCTGCCTATTGCCATTTGAGTTTGTTAATGAATTTTATAATATATGTTTGTTCTGTAATATAATGTGATGCCTTGTCTTCTTTGGCCAAGGACATTCCTCCAGCTCAAATCAGTTCTTTTCAGAAACATCAAAGCTAAACAAAATCTCAACTGTCGCTTATATTTTGCTCGAAAATTAGATTTTTGTAAAATAAGATTGAATTTTCGATGAATTCACTTTCAAAGAGTCTTGTTCCCCAGACAATTCCTAAGCATAAATAAATTTAGAAACATCAACATGTTTCTAGGTTATCGATATTTGATTAACAAACAAACTAGAGAGCACTCAGAGAGCGCATACGTCTACCAACGCAATTGTCAGGGGACGTAATTTACATAGATCCGGTTCAAAATGTAATCATTTCTTCCGTAGCCATACCCTTCCACAAAATGTCATTGAAATTCATTGAGAACTTTTGGAGATATCGTGTGGACAAATATGAACTTTTGGCGATATTATGTGGTGTGGACATATAATTACGACGTAGGGGAGGTAATTGTGCATGGAGCGATGTTACAATATGGGACAGAGAGAGAGAGAGTGTTAATGAGTTGTTATATGTATATTCATATATATTTATATATACGTGCCTATTTATATACACATATGTGTATCTTTGTGCGTATGTATGTATGGCTTCACTGTGTCAGGAGTTTCCCCACGCGGACTCCGTAATGTGGGATAGTAAAACACAGATGGTAATTGGATGGGACATTCCAGAACAAAGGCTGCGTTTTGGTCAGATAAAGTCGGTCCCTGCTGAGGGGTCCACAGCCTTATATCATTGTTGGGTTTGGACCTGACATCCCTAGATGCGATTCGGGCCTAGGGAAAAGACCCCGTGTGTCACGTGATATTGTGTAGACAATTCGAACAGTTTTTCGGCTAATGAGTTTTTCTAGTTTTAGTTTCTATAGATTTTTAGGAGTTGGAGAAATATATTGGAGAATCAACAGTCTTCTTCGAGTGGTCACGAACCGCCTGCCTGGCCGGCGCCCCACCCAAGCAGAAGTTAATTGACCTGTAACTAAGTTGAGGAGAGCGGGAGTTGAAATATAGATGTTTTAGCGAGGAGGGGAATTTTCTGAGACACGTGCTCGACACATGTCTCTTCGACCCGCAGCCATAAAAAATGTTTTGGTCGCGAATAAATGGACCGTAGATAATATGATTAGGAAGTCGCTCAATTTCGTCTTTGCCAGTAAGCGAGTCAACCCAACGAGTAGTATAATATAAATGATTCTTCATTTACTAAAATGTTTGTCTCCGATTGAGTTCTTCACAAGAGCATCTGCATGCGAGTTAACATTATCTCTACAGCACAACTATGCAGCGAAGACATCAACACCAAAGAGGTATGCATCATTCTTTCTCTTCTTTCTCTCCTTTGCCTTTTCGTGTTTCCCAACACAACCACTTTCGAACAATTGTGCTGCACAATTGTTTCTGTTGTTCTCTGTTCTCCACCGGACGTTCGAAACACAACGGACTTTGCATTCGGGCCTACACATATGCACACTGCATATGTGGCTATGCTACATCAGCCCCAACATTTAATCACTTCTTTTGTATCCTTATACCCAACCTTTCACAGATTTTCATTGATATTTATTGAGAACTCTTGGAGATATCGCGTGGACAGTCATGAATGTAAACATAAATGTATGAAAAATAAAATAAAATATTCCTGGATTCGCCCCCAAATTTAACCAAATCTCCCCTATTCTGCAATTCCTGTGTCGATCCTTCCACAAAACTTCATTGAAATGTATCGAGTATTTTTGAAGATAGTGTGTGGATAGGCAGACAGTCGGCAAAACGGAAACACACGACCGAATACATATACCTCTCTTATTCTTAATATTTCGGTGTTTATTCACAGCATCCCCAGAAATAAAAACAAGTGAACAAGCCTCACCCTTTCATTTAGAAATCAAATATTGATTAAAACTGAGCATTTTGCGGAGCTACTTTCATTGATTAGTAAGATTAATACTATAAAATTATCATCGAGTATGAAACAGACTTTGAATTATCTACCTCTGTCAACGTATTCACCCGTGTCTGTCCGTTCGTCAGTCCATCTGTCCGTTTGTCCACACGATATCTCAAAAAGTTATCAATGAATTTCAAAAGGTGATTTTGTGGCGAATTCATGCACAGTTGCCTCCCCAGCACCGTAAATGTATGCCCACACCACACAATATCTCCAAACGTTCTCAATTAAATTGTGGAAGTGTGGGCAATGGGCTACGGTAGGAGTTATTAAAAGTTGGGGCGGATCCATCTACAGTTACCCCCCAGCATCGTAACTACATGTCCACACCACACACTGTATCCAAAGGTTCTCAATTTATTTCACTTACATTTTTGAAATGTTGGGCAATGAGCTAAATAAAACGATTACATTTTGGTGCGGATACGTGTACAGTTACCTCTCTGTACAGTTGCTATATGTCCACACCATACAATATCTCCAAAGGTTCTCAATGAATTTCAATTAGATCTTGTGGAACGGTGGAAGATGTGCTACGCAAGAAGTGATCAAATGTTCGGGCGGGTCCATGTACAGTTACCCGTTGCATTGTTGCTATATGTCCACATCACGCAAGATTCCAAAAGTTCTCAATGACATTTTGTCGACGGATAGGCCACGGGCTATGGAAACATTGATTAGATCTGGGGGCGGATCCAGGTATTTTTACATTTACCTCTCCTGCATCGTAACTCCTTGTACACTGATCTTCATTCAGTTTTTAACATTAGGTTTGGTAGAGATATGCGCTCTCTGAGTGCTTTCTAGTTTAAATGTGAGATGCCCAGGGTCTCTGAGAGGAATTTTCTAAGGCGATGCAAATCTGTTTTCATCCCCAACACACACTGCACAAACAACCACGTCCTTTAGCCATCCTGTTTTTCATCTGCTATAACCCTTTTAGCACGCCATACTCGTTGGTAACGATAGAGTCAACCTATTAAGGGACATATCGTATTGACTTGAAGGTTTCGATACATCGCTCTATCCAAGAAACCCTCGGCCCTCCCTTAGCACTGAAGTTAGTCAAACAGTCATTAGACTGGCTTATGTAAGATACGTTCTTTTTATCTTTTCATTCCGACAAGTCTAAAAGTTTTCATTGTTAGAAATCGTCAACCAAAACTATAAATATAGCTGGCTGGCTGGCTGGCTGGCTGGCTGGCTTGCTGGCTGGCTTGCTGGCTGACTGGCTGGCTGGCTGTGTATGTATGTGTGTATGTATGCATGTATATTTCAGGTGTACAGGCCGCACCAATGTAGCTAGAGGGCTGGAAATGTAAACATTTACTCCTTATTATGTTTAGATCCCCCCTAGCAAAATAAAATAAATTTCAGCAGGGGTTCAATGTACAATCTAATTTAATGCTAAATGTGTCCCTTAGTTTGAGTCCGGCAGCGTTCACGCTTGTCTTTTGAAAAGTCGGATGTTTTTAGTGATCCTACAAAACGCGAGAGAAGTAATTTATTCATTGATCACCCTTGTTTTGCAATATCGAGAGACACCTGTATTTAGACCATTTCTCTTCCAGATCTGCCTCTAAAATCTACATTCGAGTTGGCAAACCTGAAGTAATCTTTTGAATCTTGGAGTCATGAAATCTTCATCGTAAAACAGTTGTCTCCAACTAAAATGCCTTTTCTTCTTGACTGACTTTGAAATTCTTTCATCTTTGACAACATCATAAAATGTAAACGTCGATGTATGCTCCACTTGGCAATAAAAAGAAAAAGACTTGAAAGAGTTGAAAGAATAAGATCTGTTCCAACACGTGATATACAACCGCCTATGTCGTTCTATATTTAAAAGGAAACCATTTTTCAAAGATTATCCCTGGTTAGAAATCTCCAAGTTCTGTTCTGTTCAGCTCGGAAATAAGCAGTTAGTGGATTATAAAGTTCAGTTCTTTACTGGATATTCGTCGAAAATAAAGGAAATGCTCAAGCGTAAGCATTAAGGACTTGTCAAAAGGTCCACATACAGTGATGGCAAAATGTTTTCGAACTAAAATTACCGTGATCGCCATAATTAAAGAGAATGATTTAAAGTAGGAACTGGAATATTTATTATATATAAAGCAACATATTTACATTGCAAATTCTCTGAGATTATTCAGTATTTAGAACCACATACATTGTTCCTGATGCAGGGCCCGTCCTAGCGTTCCTGACGCCCCGGGTTAGCTGAATATCGGCGCCCATTAAAGTAGAGTATTATCGCATTCATTTATTTACGTTGTACAGCGGGGTAATAAATATAGGAGTAAAAAGGTTTAATACCTGAAAGATCTGACTTCACATCAGGGAATGTTCTTATATTGACTGATTTTATTCTGTTTAATTTATTCATTTTTCCATTTGTATTTGGAAAGTGACAGACCCATGACAATGGCACCCTAACCCTTGGCAGCCCGGTCGACTGGCCGTGTTGCCGGTTCCTAGGGCCGGCCCTGGGTATGGCGGCTGTCAGGATTCATTTCAGTGACCCAAATGTTCTTCAGAATCTTGTGCAGCTCTTCACTGCTATTGTCACAGACGTATGGAAAGTCTTTGGTTATGGGGGGGGGGATTGATTTGCCCGAAGCTTCCACGGTTTTGTCTGAATTATACTGATTCGCCCGAGATGCTACACTGTGTTGGCCGAATTGTGGCTCGAACGCCTTTGGCAATTACAATATCTCTTGGCAACTCTCCGTTTGTTAATGGTCACAATAGGGTTTAAATCTTGGCTGTTACCGGGCCAATCCAGGATTTGGATGCCACTTCTTGACTTTCCTCGACGTGTATACCGGGGCGTTGTCCTGCTAGAACACGGTACAGCCTCGAATTTCCATGAAGACGAGGAGGTGGTTCCCGTGTAATTCGACGTGCCGTTCCGTGTTCATCGTGGTGTTCGTGGGCAAAAAGGCCACGTTAGCTAATTCACTTAGATAGCGTCCGAAAACTTTTTGCCGTCACTGGATTAAAACCAACATTTTCCTTTGTATGTGTTAGTAAATATAGAATGTGGGAAAATAACTCGAATAGATCTATTTTACGATGGTTCGATGCCGATGATTTTATGTCTGGAGGCCCCTAAATTTGCGAATTGGTCGTTTATTATTTACGATATTTAAAAACCAGTCAACTATAGGGGCTTAACATTTAAATACATATAAATATTAGAACACATGAATTATTTACTTGCATAGTAAAGTAATTAAATCTGTCATTTGCTATACAGCCATCTTAATCAACAAACATGCCTGACATTTCAGTAATATTACTTCATTTTCGTGTTGATTTGTGTGCACCTTCGTATTTCTGTGTTGTTATGTATCATATAGATGCAACATTCCCGTTACTTGCTGTGTTAGAATAATAAATAGAATGATCATTTGTTAAAATAACTAAACTTGAACACCCCGTTGTTCATAAGGATTGAAGGCAGTATTTTATTAATGATAGAGCTAGAGTACAATCACTGAGACAGAATTGACAGCTACCAAGCATTTAAAGCTGGGCCCGTGATTATTGCTGGGCCCGTAGGATATGTTACTTCTGCTACATAGTTGACCTGGTACTGATCTGATCTGTTTATTTCAACAATACCGCATAACATTATTCGGTAGTATTTAAGATTTTAGCGTTAAACTGATGAGAGGCACATATGAGAAGTCGTTTGTACATTTGATAAACTCTTGAAGACTGCCAATCAAATATAAAAAGAAAGAGAAGCGAATTCTTTATTTTTCATTAGTTTTCCCATCACTCGTCCTGCTATTCATTTATCAATAAAGTTGTCAAGATATAATTTCGCTTGCATATAAAATTCCCCATAAATATGACTTTGATAATTTATAACGAATTTATCAATGCAGCTTTCATTTCAATTTTAAATTTTGCTTCACTGAACGTGCTGTGCTGTCAATTGGAGGCATCATAAAGAGATTTTAAATTGTTAAAATCCATTTAAAATGAGAAAAACTTATTTCATTTCGCAATAGTTGAAGACGACGTATTGAAATGATAAAATGGAGGTGAATGCAAACTGGATTTGTTTTCAGTATCATGTGATTTAGCAGGTTGTTACCACAGTTACCAATTTAGTTCTTTTGGAGCTAGATCCTGCTCCTTTTTAGTGCATTTAGCTCCTATAAGCAGGGTTGCCAATTTAGCTCTTTTGGAGCTATATCTAGCTCCTTGTAATGCATTTAGCCCCCATAAGTCTGCATCTAACCTTTAGCTCCTAATTTAACTCCTTTTCAATTTATCCCATTTATCTAACTGTTTAAAAACATATTTTCTCATTTATGGAATAATTAACGTAATATGTACATGGTGTTTTACGCATAATTTCAATGTTGCTTACCTAATATCCGTTAATTATTTCATAAATGAAAAAAATATGTTAATTGATTGAAAACTGAAGGAATTTTATATGATAGTCTTTTGATGACATTCTGTTTTTATTCGTGGTTCTCTGCGTGAGTGGGCGATAATATAGGCAAACATGTTGGAGTCCACGACCCAGCCGCTTTATATTGCAAACCACGCTATAGAGGACCGCATGTCATCATGGTCATAATTATGGTTATCCATTATTATTCTGTCCCAATAATTAGAAGTTGATCTAATGTCTACCAACAGTAACTTTTCTAGCACTACACCACTGGGGATTTAGCAAAACCCCTTGGTCCTACACTGTTTTACAATCTTACAACGACACTGTGAATATTGGCAATGTGCCTTTACTTCTGAAAGCTTTTAATATATTATAATATTGAAATATAAAGGCGACCATAAGTCTGTCTTTACAATCCACAGTTTTATGAAAAGATAAAATTGTGGAAAAAGCAAAATGCAGTAATAAAAACCAAGAAATCTTATAAATGAGAAACTCTAAGAGCTTCGAATCAGTACATAATGTTACTAAAAAGAATTATTAAATAAATCTTTGGCGTTTTATTGAAATATTGTCAACTCAACTAAAAGGAAATACACAAGTAGACACGATTGGACGATCAATGATTTATTCTCTTTGTTTAAACGAAAGATATATACAGGGATCTCCCGATATAACGCGGTTCGTAATATAAGCGGGTGGATGATGGATACCAACTTGTTTACATGCCTGAATGAATACACTTCTTCTTGTTTTCCCCTCGTGAGCTCAGGAACAGTTTATCTAAAGACGCACGAGTTAAGGGTACATAGGGCCAAGTCATTGATGCAAATATGTAAATATTTTGTTTTTAAATACTCAAATTTGGTATAGATTGTAATATAGTGTAGTTATTTTGCCGTCTCTAACCTAATATTATTACGCCCGCCCTTGAATATCGTCCACACCCACCTGGCAGTTATAACGGTGTTGGCTTCCTTGGACCCCGCTACCTGCATTATAGCGGGGGCGCCTATATTAAGAACTGAGAGGAAAATATTAAAGCAACACATATATAGTCTGTTTCCGTAGAGTAGAGATTACTATTTATTATTAGTAGTAAATGTAATAACATGCCTGGTTAGTCACTCAATAGAAACCGTCATATGACCAATGTCGTTTGGTAGCATGCTGTGTTGGGAGTGATTAAAAAATTGGAAAAAGGGGTGATCAATGAATAAGTTACCTATCTCGCCTTTTGTTTAAAAGTCTGAATTTAAAAAAACAAAAACAAGCGGACACAATCTAAGGGATCAATTTAGCATGAACCTGCATTGTAAATTGAAATCCCCACTAAAAATCAATTCACGGGGGAATTAAAAAAACCGTCTTTTTAGACATAATAAGGAGTAAATGTTGAAATGTTCAGCCCTGGTGCGGCTTGTAAGCGTTATACATACATACGTACATACCTACATACATAGTCAGCCAGACAGCCAGACCAACTCAAAGACTGAAGAAACCTATTTGACAGTTTTGGAGACAGTATTGGTTTATGGTTTCTAATAGTATTCATGGTTAACAAGCAAATATCAAATTAAAAGTAGTTGAAATAGTGGTAGTGGATTTAGTCAAGCTAGTAGCTACATAAGAATAGTCCTCGCATTAGTATTGTCATAATTGTTGTTGTCCTTCTCCTCGTTAAATTGGATCAGGAGACGATGGTCTGTCTATCTTCTGTAGGTTTGAAGGTGGCTGTGGAGCCCAATCCACGTGGCGCCCCAGTTTTCCGCACCGGGATTGCCAGATCGTTGGCCAAAAACACAAAAACACAAAATCGTATGCATTACACACACACACAAAGAAAGAATCTATTGCAACAAAGTCAACTGTGTTGTTAGGTACGAATAGCAGAAGTAAGGTTTAGAAATTATAAATTAAAACCCAGCATAAGCATACACAATTGACTTTTTTCATACTGACAAATGTTCTGAGGAAACGAAGGTCTTGTGGATGGAAAGCACAGGTTACTTGCAAAAGATTTGTTTTTCTAATTGTTTAAAAGAAAATGCCCCCCCCCCCAAATTGGAAAGTCTGGTCATACAATGGCCAAAACTGCAACCATATTCGGCACTTCAGAACATGGAAGCCCGGGACTGGCAGTGTCTTAAGGGCAACCCACTCCTTCTGTTTTTTCTACTTGTCCTCGTCTTTCAGCTGCTCATCTTTAAGCTTTACTTTTAAGGTTGGTTACGTCGATGCAGCGGCGGCAGCCTTTTCTGTCGGTTGCTTCCTGTTGCTACGAGTGATGATTGACGTCGGCCAGTGAAAGCTGGTCTTTGAAGCGCCTTCTGGGAGACG
>VCCN01000420.1:3219448-3232132 GCA_006491835.1 Architeuthis dux | reverse complement strand
AACATCCAGGTAAAGCTGGTAGTGACATTGCAGTATTTCGCAGTGGTCTCAAAACCTTCTTGCAATTCTTGCAGAATAATTGCAAAGAGCTGAAAATCTCATACAGTTGCTGAGACGTTAGTTCTGTCATGTGTATCTGAAGTTCTGACTACTGTTCTCAAGATGAATGCGGCTAATGTTCTGAAATCCATCCCTCTCGGGAACACCACCGTCTCACGTTGTATTGATGAAATGGGAAATGACATCGAGAGTCAGCTGCGTGTAAAGTTGTGCAAAAATTTGGAATACAACTGGATAAATCAACTGTACGAGACGATGAGGCGTTGTTATGACTTATGTACGATTTATCAAAGTGGGGAAAGCATATGAAGAAAGGTTGTTTTGTAGATCAGTGAAGACCAACACGAACGGAGAATCACGCTATGAAGAACTCAATAACGAACATTAGTCCTTGTGAAACAGATGGGGCACGATCAATGACAGGTCAGCATGTTGGATTAATTGCATTCATGAAAACGGGAATTCCTAGTCTTTTTGCAATTCATTGTGTTATTCATCGTTAGCGCCTCCATCAGCCTGTTCTGTTACAATTTCGGTAATTAACAAGATTAAGGCACATTCAACGAATATTCAACGAATATTCAACGAATTTATTAAAGGCTAAAGCTGGATTTGTTCAAACAGAATATTTTGCATTTTCCTAGCATGGGCTCAGTAGAAGATTGCTATTCTAGCCAGGATTTGGAAGAATATCATATGCATCTGCAGTCACTGAGATATGATTTTGAGAAGCGCTTTGAAGATCTGATTGATACGAATATTCCTGTCTGTGTTATGAATCCATTGAATTAAGATTGAAGAACAAGAAATCGACTGTCAGGAAGAAAGCATTGCGTTGCAGAATGATGAAAAAGCGAAACAAAGGATATCATCAAATGTGGCTGCACCAAATTGGGAAATTTCAGGTGCTTTGGTAAAAATCAAAACTGTTTTCCATTGCACTTCCCTCTTCCTACCTTGTCATGGGGTTGGGGAGAATGCAAAATTCATCACTGTACATTTTCCCGAGCAAATCCTTTCTCTCGAACGGTCAGTATTGTGATCTGGAATCCAACTAAAACATGTACAGGTTAAAGGTTAGAGTTAGATATAGGGTTTTCGTGAACAATAAAGACAAATGGGACGACATTATGTGCAAAGCAGCGGCCAGTCACCTTCTTACCTCTCTTGACCAGCGTCAAACGGTATGTCTACGCACTGCATCCGAGCCACACAGCGGGGACTGGCTGAATGCTTTACCACTCCCTACTGTCGGCACTCTCCTAGACAATGGCTGTGTTCGCATTGGCGTTTCTCTTCGGCTTGGTCTTCACATCTGCGAACCTCACTGCTGCCGGTGTGGGGCAACTATCGACCAGTTCGGTCTCTACCCCCTCTCATGTCGCCCCAGCACGGGTCGCCTTTCTCGCCACGCCGCCGACGGGTTAACTGTTTTCCCTTTCTCATCCGACAAACCACTAATTTGGGATGCCACTTGCAGTGATTCCTTCACAAACGGCAACCTGATCTCCTATACAAATGTTTATTCAACGGTCGTATTATAAAATTTAAATATGCGAACGCCGACCCGTGACTATGCTTCTTTCAACGATTGTTAGTGAATGCCAACGATATCTTGAAAGTCATATGAATCATCTTTCTAACGCCTTTCCATTTGGATTTAAAATTACGAAGACTCAATGTTACATAGTTTGTTTGAGTTCACATCAATGAACTATCATCGAAACAGACAATGTTGAGTTATATAAAAAATCATTTTCGGTCTTTTTAGGCAATTGAAATTTTTTATTTTGGTTGGGGCTGGGGGGTCGTACTTTAAAATTATGGGCGTTAGCTTTTATTGGTGTTCTAATGAAAAAGACCCATGAATTCTATTAAGAGACAAATTTCAACTAATTTAACTCAAAAATTAACATTTGCAGCAATTTAAGCAGTAATCAATAATTATTTGATTATTCATGTTCATCGATTCAGTTTTCTTGCCGTTGTTTTTAATTTGCCCGCTCTACTTTTTAATTTGCCCGCTCTACTTTTTAATTTGCTCGCTCTACTTTTTAATTTGACCGCTCTACTTTTTAATTTGCTCGCTCAACTTTTTAATTTGACCGCTCTACTTTTTAATTTGCTCGCTCAACTTTTTTTGCTCTTTTTATTTCTCAATTTGGTCGCTCTATTTTTTAATTTACTCATTGTATATCTTAATTTGCCCGCTCTATTTTTTAATTTGCTCCTTTTATTTCTCAATTTGGTCGCTCTATTTTTTAATTTGCTCCTTTTATTTCTTAATTTGCCCGCTCTATTTTTTAATTTGCTCGTTTTGTTTCTCAATTTGGTCGCTCTATTTTTTAATTTGCTTCTTTTATTTCATAATTTTCCCGTCTATTTTTTAATTTGCTCCTTTTATTTCTTAATTTTCCGGCTCTATTTTTTAATGTGCTTCTTTTATTTCTTAATTTGCTCGCTCGATTTTTTAATTTGATTTCTGCAATGTTTAACTTGCTCGGGAAAGGGTATAGACACCAATCCGGATCTTTCCCCTGTCAAAGTGGATCGTTGTTTACTTGATTCGTCGGACCGAACTGGACAGACCATGACCTTCTTTTGTTGTCTATCGAGATGAGAATGTAGATGTACTTGAAGTGTTTGCAACTTCATGTTGTTTTTTTTTCTTGTCAGATTAAATCAAAAGATTTTTAAGTACGTAATCATATTTTTCCACAAATACTGAGATCTTAAATGATCTGGTAATGCAGCTGGTTTTATTTGACACTAGTCCATGACCAGTCGCTTTGCTGATGGTAATTATAAGTGTACAACAACAGGCTCAGCTGATGGCTGCTACCAGGAGCGTAACTTTATTTTGTGAGATTTGTTATTGTATAATGTTAGTAGAAATACAGTGGGTGAATTACTGTTCATAAAGCTTTTAGTGCCCCCCGCCACTGGGGGGGGGGGATTTAAGATCACTCCCACCACCTCCCTCGGCTACACCGCTTGTTGCTACTAATACTATAAGTGTGACAGAGAGAGACAAAAACACGGAAGACGCTCAGAAAACAGCATAAATACAAATCTTCGGAAAGATTCTAAGGGTCTTGAAGGTTGTCATGTTTGGAGACGAAAAGATTTAAAACTCGAAAGACGCTCAGAAAACAGTATAAATAATATTTTTTGAAACATTCTGAGGTTCTTGAAGGTTGTCATATGTTGAGACGAAAAGATTTAAAACGCGGAAGATGCTCAGAAAACAGTATAACTAAAAGATTTCGGAAAAAAAAACTATGAGGATCTTCCAGACCCTGTAAGAGCCCCTGGGTCCGCCACTAACGGGGATTCAGAGCAGTTAGCCATATACCGCTTGGATATTGTGGTTTCAAAGCTCGAGAAATGTTAAAGATTGACATGTAGCTAGGTGTCATAGGAGGTGGTGGCATTGGGCTGAAAATGGTTGAGAAACACTGCATCAACCAGAATCAGCCCAGCACGAACTGACAAATGAAAAACACACACAGCGAAACATCATCAGCACAAACCGAAACATTTTCATCTTCAGCACAAACAGCAAACACCGCAGTAAACACACACACACATACACACACACACACACACACACACTAACAGAAACACCCCAACGCAAACTGAAATATAGAAAACACACTCACAACCGCGCACATGTACACCGCCGCACAAATAGAAGCACACACACACTCACAGCAACATGCTCAGCACTGAGAACTGGGAAATAGAAACACAAACACAGACACATTCAAACAGAAAAAACACCAGCATAAACTGACAAATAGAAACACAAAGACACACACACACACACACACCCACACATAAATATTCACAGCACAAACTGACAAATAGAAACACACACAAACACACACTAACAAACACATCCTCAGCATAAAACTGACAAATAGAAACACACACAGACACACACCCACCCACTCCTATAGACATCCCAGCACAAACTGACAAATAGAAACAAACACGCAAACACACACACTAACCGACACATCCTCAGCACAAACTGATACATATTAACACCACCCACACACCCATCCATTAAACAAACACACACACACTCACAGAAACATACCCAGTACAAACTGACAAATAGGAACAAACACACAGACACAAAACCACACAGAAAAATCCCGAGTACCAATTGGCAAACAGAAACAAACACACAGACACACGCACTCACAGAAGTATCCTCAGCACAAACTGACGAATAGAAACAAACACACAGACACACTCACGGAATCATCTCAAGAACAAGCCGACAAGTAGAATCTCACACACAGACACACACACACACACATATACATACACACTCTCACAGCACAAACTGACAAATAGAAACAAACACATACACACACACTAAGAGAACCACCCCCTGTTCAAACTGACAAATAGAAGCACAGACACACAGTCATAGAAACATCCTCAGCATAAACTGAGAAATAGAATCACACACACACACATACACACATACACGCACGCACACACATACACCACCTCCACCACACAGAGAAACATCCCCATCACAAATTGACAAACAGAAACAGACATAAAGGGCCGGATTAAGACCTTTAGTTTCCCGAAAAACTGGTAAGATTATGGTGCGCCACTGTATATTTAACATAATATATGGTGAACAAAGCTTACCTTGGCAAACACAATGCACACACTTTCAGTTTCATTTCTTAAAGATATTGTTATGAAAGGAAAATGCAAACACAAAATCTTTTATTGAACTCGATGTTGGTCTATTTAAAAAGATATATTCTAATGAAGAAAACACCTTTTATTCTTAGCATGTTATCATACAGGAATAAAAGATACAAAATAAAGTTTATTGCTGTCTACTTACAGCTTTATTCATATTTCAAAAGTGCGTCTCCTACTTTTTTTAATGACAAAGACTTTGAACATATCCTCAAAACTAATCTGACGTAATAAATCTCCTTCTATACTTAGCAGAGATAAGGCACTCTGCCTGTCTTGTCACACATTTGTTCTGTGTTCATATTTTTTCAACCGGGAAAATGAACGCTCAGCTGTGCAATGTGTGAGCATTAATGTTAAAAATGAAATCCTACTGAGTACCAACAGCCGAAGCGTAGAAACCTTGCTACAAAAAACGCAGCTCCGCTGGGCAGGCCACGTCTCCAGAATGGAAGACTCCCGACTTCCAAAGGCAGCTCTGTTCGGCGAGCTAGCCTCCGGGAAGCGAAACATAGGGGCCCCGAAAAAGAGATTCAGTGACTCCCTAAAACAAATCCTCAGCTACTGCGGACTCAACTTGGCCAAAGAGGCCACAAACAGGCAAACTTGACGCGAGCTTATATACAAGGCCACATCCGAAGCCGAAGCTAAACGTAGAATCATGAGAACCTGCTCACATGGTTGCAGACAGCCGCACTATCATGAAAATCTGTGGTATACGCTACAGGCAGCCGCTCCATCCTGATCCCCACCACCACAGGGTCGGTAGAACCCTACAGCCAGCTCAGGATCCTACCAATTACGGGGATGCTCACGCTCTGTCTAACCACAGTTCAGCCTTACTAACGGAACATCCCCACAAGGGGGCGACAGAAGGAGAAGGACACTCCTGCAAAACGTACGACCTATGGGCCCTGCTCCTATCCGCGCCACCCCGGTGGCCCATAAGATGCAAACCTTTGGTTCAAAGGGTTGGGTTGACCCTGGGCAAGTCGCACTTCACCCTAAAACTACACTGCTCAGGCTAGAGGTTTACTCCTCGCGTTGGTCCCGCCGTCACTGGACCCAAACGCTGTGGAGTGCCATCCCCAAAATCTTCGCTCGTGAAGCCAAGCCGTTCATTCATTCATTCAATGTTAAAAATATACGGAAGCTAATGTCTAAATTTAGAAAGGCACATTCAATATTGTCTTCTATAATGACTGAATCTTTTTTTACATTTTTTTGCACTGACATTATGGTGCACATATGAATGGAACTTTTGAATGTATGTATTTGTTTGTTCATGTATTGTGAGCACCCTTTTTCTGGGCCCTGGTTCAGTTGCACTATTTGCACCATGGTCCATGGTAAATCCGTCATTGGACAAAACTTTGTGGTGCTACCCGCCTCCCTCCTTCGTTTGATGCACTAAGCACGTGCTTATTTGCTTACTGGTAAGTCCACGGCTGCACAAAAACGCACACACTAACAGAAACATCCCCAGCACAAACTGACAAATAGAAACACACACACACACACTAACAGAAATACTCCAAGCACAAAGTGACAAATAGAAACAAATACACACTCACAAAAACATCCCCAGTGCAAACTGGCCAATAGAAACAAATGTAATGAAATACACTCTGGTCGTGGGTTCATTAATACTAGAAAGAAAGATGGTACTGCGTTATGGGGTGATATTACTCGGTTTTGCGCCCATGGGAGTGGTATCATATTCTGGGCCAGAATGTGGGTCGAGAGGCTGGCCGAGGTCTCACAGAAGTAACGAAAGAAAGAGAATGCCTTTCGACCAATCAGCTCCAAGTATTTTTAGAGGATCGCCGTCTATTCAAATCCTGAGTCAGTTAGGTAGTTCGGGCCTCGCAGCAAAAGGGTTAACATCTCTGGTCGACAGTCGACTCCGAGCATGTTAGCGTGCTGTAGAGAGTGGGAGAAAGAAGGGGGGACAGGGACTATTACGCTAGCTAGCGGATCGAACTTAGACGAACTACAAGAAATTATTAAGTGTAAAGAAACAAAATCCAACACTCCGAATTGCTCCGTAAATCTGCTTCGCGTCGCTGCGGATTGTATGTTTTCAACAGAAATGGATGCATTTTTTCCTGGAAATGACTGGACCTTCTCTCTGGTCACATGGATTATCTCCCTTGATTTTCGTTTGAGGCACAGTCGATCATCCCACCTAGAAAGAGACCTGTGCAACCGGTTATACTGCATGTCTCTTAATCGGTGCCGTGACCATGATTCGAATGACCTATTCTAAAACCTTTCAACCTAAATTTCTACCACGGGAAGAAAAGCCACAACGAGAAAGAAAAGTTCTAAATAGAAGAATCCATTAGAGATGATGGACCACGGCCTAAGATGGCGTCTCGGAATTCGAGCGGGAACGGACGACAGACCACAAAGGAAAGAAAGATAAAACAATAAAATACATTTTCTTCCTTTCGTTTTTTTTTTCAACGGAAAACATTGGACGTTACAAAGAAAAAGAGAAAATATGTTTTTGTGATAAACACAACTTTCTTCTTGTATATACCGCCAATGATTTTTTTCCTTTGTTTCTTTAACAGCGATCTAATAACCGCGAGTGTTGTGCTATTTTCTTTTCATTTTTCTTACAAGTCAAAGTTAAATGAATTGTTGTAATTGTTTTTGTTTATCTTTTGTTGAACTCTTTTCTTTTGAACACTTTTTACTGTTTTTCAAATCTGGTTGGCATGTGCAATGCGCGACAGGTAAGTAATTTAATGGTAATACACTTGTGGATTTTGACTGAAACCTTAACATATTCGTATACGCCTGGATGGGCGGGGGTGGAAATCTTCGCGTTCGAACAGTCATGTTAAGGACAAGTTTGCTCCCTGGAGAAGACTAAAATGTCCTCTGTTTATATATTTCATTTATGTGTTCCAAATGAAAAGTTATGTTAGGGACGAGTTTAGTCCCTGGTGAAGGCTAAAATGGCCTCTTTTTTAAATATGTAATACAATGTTTATGACTTAAGCTTAGCTTGAGACGTCGATAAATATTTCTTGCAAGTTGCCTCATTTGTGGGACCGATCTTTAGGTCCTCTATAAAGTTAGCTCGTCGGACAGTCATGGTTGAAGCACAAATGTTTTTTCTGCTGCGCTTTTTTATCACCAAGCATATTTGTTCGGGACGAGAGGGTAGTCCTGGTAAGGCAATATTTTCGCCTTGTGTTATCTAATATTGTGTTCTTTTTCTTCTCACCAATACTGTATGTTGTTTGTAAATCGTTTGTTTCTTCTTCGTGTCACTTATGTAATTCTTGAGATGTACGTTTCTTTGATGATTTTACGTGGAAACATTTTGCTCGTTGATTTGTTGACTGCCTTGAAAGATGAAATAGTGTGATGTTGAGGAAGGAACTGTTCAAAGGCTTTGATTCAAAAGAATCAGATGTCTGTCCAATTCTTCTCCGTTTTGATTGTGTTATCTTGGAGACGAACTTTTTTTCAGAGCAGCCATTTAAACGTGAAAGTCTTTGTACAGTTTTTTGTCTGTGTTTCATATGTATTGATTTGTAGTCGCGTTTCCGAGTTTTATAATGGTCTCTATGTAAGAGATATTTTTCTGTGTGTGCTGATTAATGTATATCACTGCTCAGTGTTTCTTTTGGGGTATGACTGTCTGCTGCGGGGGGTGAGGAATGAGTTTGCGGAGCGACCACGTGGTTTCGAATTCTGTTGTCGAGTTAAGAAAATTTATACAATATGTAACTTATATGAGTAGACATACATTCTTCAAAAATATATAGAGTTTGTGAGAAATAATTTTTGGTTAAAATCTTTTTTCTCTCAAATGGACGTATGTATTGAAATACACTCTCGTCAAAGAGGTCTGGCGTTTTGGGATGATAGTAGTGAGCTTTGCTCCCATGGGAGTGATATCATATTTCAGGCCATAATATGGGTCAGACGGCTGACCGAGGTCAAAAGAGAAGTAATGGAAGAAAGAGAATGCGTTCGACCAATCTTTTTATTTTAGGGGTGCCTATTCAAATCATGAGTCAGTTATGTAGTTCAGGCTTCGTAGCAAAAGGGTTAATATATCTGGTCGACAGTTGACTCCGCGCTCGTTAGGGTGCGTGAGCGTGTGGGAGGCAAAAGGATGAAAGAAACAAGGTTAGGACTACTACGTTGGCTAGAGGATCGAACATATGAGAAAAGAAATTCCCAAGTATAAAGAAACAGAATCAAACACTCCAAATTTCTCCATAAATCTGCTTCGCCCCGCTGCCCGTTGTATGATTCCAACAGCAATAAAGAGGAACGCATTTTCCCGTGGAAATCACTGGACTTTGTCATATTTCTCTTTTTCTGTATGGACCAACATCCTTCGCACAAATTGACAGATAGAAACACACACACATTCACAGAAACATCCTCAGCTCAAACGGAAAATAGGATCATACACACGCGCGCACACACACAAACAGAAACACCCCCAGCACAAACTGACAAAGAGAAACACACACGCACATAGACACACAGTGGCGCACACAGAAACATCCTCAGCACAACCGGACAAATAGAAACAAACACACATACACACACAGACACACACTCACTCACAGAAACATCATCAGTTCAAACTGACAAATAGAAACACACACACACGAGTGCACACATAGACACACACACTCAAACAGAAACATACCCAGCAGAAACTGAAAAATAGAAACACAGCCACATACACACGCGCGCGCACAAATACTCACCGAAAAAACCCACATCAGAAACTGTCAAATAGAAACACACATGCACATACAGACTCACAGAAACATCGTCTGCACAAACTGACAAATAGAAACGCACACACACACACGTAGACACTCACAGAAACACCCCCAGCAGAAGCTGACAAATAGAAACAAACAAACAAACACACACACACACACAGACACAGAAACACCCCAAAACTGACTAATGGACAGCCCCTACACACACGCGCACACATAAACATCCACATAACTACAGACACTTCGCCAAGAGTTAAACAAATCCTTTGTTTTTTTTTCAAAAATTAAGCCTTGTTCTCAATTTCAATTACCTATCACAGTGCAAAACAAAATGATTCCCCACCCCAAAAAAGCAAGAAAAGCAGAAAATGATAGTAAACGTGAATTCAATGAACACTTACTTACATCGGGTCCTGCAGGAAAACCGGCGTGCATTGTTTGTGAAAACTCTCTCTCTCTCTCTCTCTCTCTCTCTCTCTCTCTCTCTCTCTCTCTCTCTCTCTCACACACACACACACACACACACACACACACACACATAATAGAGCACATGACAGAAATAGAGGGAAAACTGAAGCTAGGGCCTGGGTCCAAATTACCGAAATGATTAAGAAAAAAGGAAGAAATCAAAAGAAGACGAAATATATTTGTTACAAGAAATGGTGACAATGTGTCAAGGAAAGAAGCGTCCTATTAAATTGCTTTAGCGTTGGCCCAAAAAAAAGGAATCATTTCTCTGATGGAGAAGGAAATATTTGCAAGATGTCTTACTCATAGAAATATCGAAGGAAAACTAGACGAAATTGCACTGTCTTAGTAGACAGTTACAAGACGCACCGAAGAACTCTCTCAAGATGTATCTCAAAAACTGAAAGACTATATCATGCTTGTACTTGTTTTCTTCTTAGCTTTGGACGAATCTACCGACATATTTGATATAGCCCAGTTAAGCATTGTTATAAAAGGAATTGATGACAATTTTAGTGTCTTTGAAGAACTTCCCAGTTTTGATTTGCTTCACGGAAAAACAAAAGGAGCATAGATATTTGGCAAGGTATAATAATGCCTAGAATATCTGCAAGTAGAATTCAGTAAACTAATCAGTGCTTGTACTGACGGAGCTCCGTCGATGTTCGTCGATGATCTGTAAAGCCGTTGGGATTACGACTTTACTTGAAAACGTTTTAAATTGCCCTCTATTAAAATATCACTGCATTATACACCAAGAGTCGTTGTGGAAAAGCTTTAAACTTCCAGTATCTTATGTTAACGGTTGTGAAATGTGTGAATAAAATTAGAGCAAGATGATTATACAGACAAGAATTTAGAGAATATTGTGAAATATTAGATTCGGAATATGACGATTTTGTCCTCCATTGAACTTGAAACTGCAGGGCAGGGTAATTTGTTTCTTAGTTTAGTAAATGTCATCAATGCATTCAAGGTAAAACTGTTCATCTGTCAGTTAGAAAATGAGGATTTGAAACGGTTTCCACATTTGAAAGAACAGAGTTGGTGTGCTGAGGATAATGGCATTTTGCTAAATATATTGAAAGAATCAGGTTATTGCAAGAGTCATTTGAAAGTCGTTTTCATGATTTTGCTAAAGAAGGCTGCTTACTCGGATTTATAAACCTGTTTTCACTTAATGAACAAGAAATCATGAAGATGCCTATTAACATACAAATGCATCTTATTGCCATAATTCATTTCTGGCTATCACTACCCAAAGAATATTTTCTGGAACTAAAACGAATTACCCGAAGTATTTTCATCAATGAAATTGATAAGAAAAGAATAATAAGGTCGCGATTGGCCGATTCAAATTTGAAAAATTGTCTGCTGCTCTAAGTAACTAATTTAACTCCAAACATAAAAGCCATGGCGAAGTCGAAACAGATGCAAATGAAAGTAAGTTATATTCACTTTGCTTCAAAGGCTATCGTACGGTACCTGGTGAACCTTTTTTAAAAAGATGAAAACAGAATTTATCTTTCCATGGATTTATATTTAATATGTGTAAGAATCATTAAGGTCCGAAAATTATAAGCATACTAAATTATCAAATTAATTAAGGGGGGTTATAATCATAGTAAAATCACATGAAAAAAAAAAATTTTTTTCGAAGTTTGGAAAGGAACCTTCTTTAAAAGATTTGTCATTACTTACATAAGTAAGGGCAATTTTAATAAAATCCAATAAATAGGGTATTTTTGGTAAAAATTTAAAATTTATCATCGTTATAAAAGCGCGAAAGCCGTTATAAGTCCACTGCTGGACAACGGCCTTTCCCATCTCCTTCCATGCCGACATATCTTGACCTATCTTGTGCCAATCGGTTAGTCTTTTCTCCAATCTATTGTCATCTCTTCTTGCTAGGTGGCCAGCCCATCTCCTTCCATGACGACCTATCTTGTGCTAACCTCTGCCAAGTCTTACCGCCATCTTTTGTCTGGTCTTTTCCTACTTCGTTTACTGTCCCATGAGCACCAATCGGTTAGTCTTTTCTCCCATCTATTGTCGTATCTTCTTGCTAGCCCATCCCCATCTTTGCTGCTTAATTAGTTGTATAATATCCTTCAATCTAGTCCTCTCTCTGATCCATGTTGATTGGGAGGGAATGGGATTAAACATAGATGGAGAATACTTAAGCAACTTCAGATTTGCCGATGACATTTCAAAGACGTCCGACAAATTACAAAACATGTTAACCGATCTAAATCGGGAAAGTAAAAAAGTAGGCTTAAAGATGAACAGAAGAAAGACAAAAGTAATGTTCAACGATAAAGTCCCCAAAAAGGTCATACAGATAGAAGGTGAGATTCTAGAAGAGGTCGATGAATACATCTACCTAGGTCAGGAAGATGCCTAGTTAGGAATAATTTTAAAAAATGGAAAATAAAGTAAAATGTTTCTCTTCTGAGCAAATTTACAATTTTATTTGTTAGCTTTTATTTTATCGTTATTTTCCGTAAAAAGAAAAAAAATAACATAACATTTTTTATAGAGA
The DNA here is from genome assembly GCA_006491835.1 of Architeuthis dux. Lineage (NCBI taxonomy): Eukaryota > Metazoa > Mollusca > Cephalopoda > Oegopsida > Architeuthidae > Architeuthis > Architeuthis dux. The sequence continues at coordinate 3,219,553 of VCCN01000420.1, read as the reverse complement.
TTTCTTTTAAATATTTCATGAAGTATATGCTCTAAAACTCCCCGTTTTAGAGCATATACTATATAAACTATGAAATCAAATTATGGATAATTGTATATCCAATCG
>VCCN01000420.1:3164793-3174838 GCA_006491835.1 Architeuthis dux | reverse complement strand
ATGATTACTGCAACGTTTGTATTGTATATATAATGAATAACAAAGTATAACAGTATATATTTTCTATATTTATGTATTGGGATGAAATAAGCCCAGGCATATGTGTACGATCAATTTTTGTTAATATCTAAGGCATGTCAGTTTAGCTCAATCAGTAAGACACCAGGTTAGCGATCACTAGGTGAGCTCAAATCACTTTTGGGGAGTGGGGATTTTACAAATTTTGGTGAGGGTTGATTTTATTCTTGTTGTTCTTTTTACAGTAGGAAAGTAAAGTAAACTCCTGAATTTGTCTTGGAGTTTGACAAAAACGAAAGGAATGGAAGAAAGAAAGTTCTTTTATTCCCAAAAGTGACTGAGTGAAGAGTGGAATCAGCCAGCAGCCAGAGAAATATGTTTCGGGTTGGCGGTTTGCTTTTAGAGGTCAACGTTGGTTGGGGGAATTTTAATTTTTTATTTTCTTTATTTTTTTCACGTTTTAGTGGTCAAAATTTCTTCTTCCCCTTTTTAGGGGTGAACATTGGGGCCCGCTGTGTTTTTATATTCGAAGTTATTTTCCCCGGGTAACCCTGCTACTAATAATATATATATATACAACAATGTAGCCTGATAAAAGAGGGCCATGGCTGGCATGATCAAAGGACGCATCTCCCATATTCAGTGACATAACATGATTAAATGAAGACACGAAGCATTATTAATTATTATTATTATTTTATCGGCTGCAAGATGGATAGTTTTTAAATGAGATTCAAATAATACGCCATTTGACATCATACATAACAATAATAATCACTTATATCATCTTCTTCTTCTTCTTCTTCTTCTTCTTCTTCTTTTTCTTCTTCTTCTTCTTCAACAACAACAACAACAACAACAACAACGGTAGTATTAATTACAGTTGTACATAAAATAAATTATTACATTATTTATACGTGGCTTGGAAATGAAAATTACAATTAAGTAGACGTGCAGGTGGACTGGTGTTTGGCAAGACATGGCATTTAATATGACAATCAACTGCATAATCCACGCGTCGCTCAGCTAGTTTCCAAACTGGAGCATTTGATACAACTGCCTTACTGAGTCATTGAAGCCAGGATTGTTGGGTTCATCCTTAAACATGAGGTAGCAAATGCACTTCTCATACTCAAACTCAATTATATTTGTTTGAAAGTGAAACTTGAACAGTGTGTTTCGATCTTCGCAACACAAAAAACGATTTTCAAATAGAGAAAACTGAAAGATTCCTGTTTGTTTGGGCTATCATCAGCTTAACATCATTCGCTGTCAACAAAAATAAATGATTAAGATTCGGATAAGGGGAGCACAAATACTGTAATACGATATTTGACTGTATACCCTTATTCAAATCAGACCCCACGCAAAAACGAAAAACTGACACGAAACACTCACCAAAATCTTTGTCATAAACTTTCAATATGGATAAACATCATTTGCTAAAACAGGCATTCTTTCGTTTTGTATCCACATATTTTAAACCATTGTCGAATTAGACTACGGATGCACAAAAAGTAACGGAATAATTTCACTAGGCCACTTACAAACACCAGTTCAAGTGCAAGTCTACTTAATTTAGCAATATTATTCATAAATTATTAATCATTTATTTATATTTATAATTATTTACTTTTTAATATGTAATATATATCATTGTCACAGCGCATAATAGTGTATAATCCAAATTCTGTGTGTCTTTCATTGTTTGAACTCAAGGAGCTTTATTCAGCTTATACAAAGACTGCGGTCCGACTAGACCAAAAGGCAGACAATATATATAGTCTGATAGAAGTGTTCTCCTAAGGGGAGATAATTATTACCACGCACCGTAATCAAAATGTAATTTTATTAAATCAAAACAAGGATGAAATGTAGTATTCAGACTCCTTTAACTGCATAAACAAATATTGTGAAGAAATAGTATCACAAAATTTGAAACAACTTATTATACACGTGTCTTTCATGCCACGGTGTAATCTGAAAATTGTACTTTTGACTTGAATCAATTTTGGGGTCCAGATTCTACATTTGATCCCAAATACGTTTTATTACAGCAACGTAATTGAAAATAAAACTTTTTTTCTGAGAAAAGTTATTTTTGACCCCTTACCTGCGAATGGCAGAAATTTCAGTCATTACAGTTCTATAGCTAACGGAATAACATTTCCGCTTCATTGTGATTGATAGCAACTCAGTTCTATTTGGGAGTCAAGGTTTTTAACTTGCATTGGGTATTTATTACTCTTCACCATCTGTCGCAGTTAATGTTAGTTTAAAACCATCCAGTAACTAGAGTCGTAGGTAAGGAAGGAGGAGCGATTTAAAAACGTCACACGGGTCCCCAATGGAAGGGGTCCATAAGTTTTATAAATAGTACTTCACCTTTTATATTTCCACTGACCTTATACAATAACAAGGATATATTTGTACATACAAGAATTGCATAAATAATAATAGAGCCTTTTGATTAGTTTTTCACCGAGATAAGTGAGGTGCATGTCTATTTATTGCAAATTTTCCCTTTTCATCAAATCTCACTTAATTTTGGACAAAGCATTGTGGGCCCCTAAATCTCTGTTTCTATTATTATTCTATCATACAATGTTGAATGTTGTACAGTTGTACATCTTTGATCCGGCCACTTTGAGACCTGGACATTGATGGACCACAGAACAGGACGGAAAACAGACATTATTCTTTAATATTAGTACGCAATACATTTAGGCAGTTTTGGAGGGGGTTCCTCAAAGAACTATACCCCCGGGCCCCCAAAATTCTAGCTACTCCCCTGTGAGTAATTTCTCATTTTTTCCCTTTGTTTATTTGCAGTTCTGCTGCATCAAATTCCTCTTTTCCTCTGATTTTCTCCGGCAATCAAAGCGAAAACGTGACATCCATTGTACGTTTTTTTTTGTGCAAACAGACGCAAAGATTTAAAGTTTGATATTTGCTAATCAGGTTTCAGAATCATTTATTGTTGACTTAAGTTGATACTAGAACTGCCGGTGGCAGCTGTGGCCCTCTTTAAAACCTGGTATGCCCGGCGATGCATAAATGTTTCTTTTTTGCTATTCGACAGCTGTTTATATGCAACAATGCCGCTGTTGTATTACAATACAAGTCACTTACAAGTGCGCCATGACCCAACGGCTATTAAGAAGGGAGATAATACGCCAAACCTCTCTAGACTGATATGGCAATGTAATTACCAACAGAATGCTGTCGATTCATCATTCATTTCTTGTCGCTCGCAGCTAGGCCAGTCAGAGGGGTTCAAGGAGGGGGTAGGGAAGAGGGGCTTTGGCTGCAATGGTGAGCATAGTGTAGAAATCGGTCTTCTTCTAGCATGATTAACGGGATCGCCACGGAAGGCTCTCTGCAGGATCACCAGCTGCTTACTGCGCCTTGTATACCCAGTTGGTGACCAATCTAGATATTGGCCAAGCTCTACGTTGCTTAACTTCGCTGATCCTACAAGTACCGGTGTATCCAACGAGATGTGGCCATAACCATGCTGTCGATAAATATCTGGAATGGAAAAATTTTAGAAGGCATGAGATAGTGCGATACAGAATTACAACGATTTAGACTAAATTCTCATCGTTTTCAAAAATTGAGTAGACGACAAAAATAATACGCGTGAAACTGCTTATAATAATATATCATTGTTTAAAATTTTGTGATATTGTACGTATGATTGTACTGTGATATTGTACGTAAAATTCTGTGATATTGTACGTATCATTGTACTGTGATATTGTACGTAAAATTCTGTGATATTGTACGTGTTTACGACACGTTGCTTAACTCCAGAGATCTTTGAAGAACCGGTGTAATTTGGTGCTGACCCCTTAGCCTCAGGGAGAGGTTCCCCAATCCTACTCCTTGTGCTGAGTGCTTTGCGGGGTGGTATTGAGTACCATTTTAATGTCTTTGGTATGACCTGGCGGTGGATTGAACCTAGGCGACTGAACCGTACGCGATACCTCTACCACTAGGTCACGGTGACTTATAATAATATTCTATTTTATTCTGTGATATTTATAACATAAAATATTGTTCATTTCTTGGTCTTTGCCTTATGTTTAATATCTTTATTTTCTCCTGCTGCGCTCTGTCAGTAATAAAGCATATTAGCACGGGGCCCTTTATTTTGGCTATTATCTATACCAAACTACCGAATAAAGCGAACTTCAGATGAGACCAGACCTCTTTTTCAGTCTGAATTTCATGCTTTTACTGTGTAATCATTGTTTTTGTATCTGGCCACATTTCGGGGAGGTTTTTGGATGCTTCAAGTGTCGCTTGGAAATATACGAAGTATACGGTAATTGTTGATATTAATCGGCATTCGAAATTCACTATTTTTGCATCCAGCTAACTAAAGCTTTTGCCTGATTACTGACAGTCAGTAAATATATACTGTTTTTACCATTTAAACAATACTGATTATCAGAACATACATGCGCGAGACATATATAGAAAGATGGAAGGAAACGAGAGGCAGTTGGGGTGTTTTGTCAGTGACGGTCATTCTACTAGAGATGCTCGCGCATCTAAAAACGTTCAGCACTTTTATGTACTTATTAAGCTTTCAGTTCAGTGCAACACAACTCTACAAGTGCGAAGCACCCAGTGAGGAGCGAACTCACTAGAGTAGTAATGGTCTATCGGGAATAGCTTATTTATCACTACTCCATGGCACAGCACTAAAGGTTGGCACTAGTTACTAAACTTAGTTTAGATCAGTACTCTTCGACCTGTTTATGCTTACAGTCCACCTTTTAAATTTTATCCTATTCACTTGAGCCTAGTTTGGCACAAGATCGCAATAAATGGGCACCAGTGAGAATCTGCCTCACCACAGGAGTAATGGCATGTCAATGTGTTGTCTTACTGTGGTATCACTAAGGGGCGATGTTTTTATAACTTCAGTTGAATCCTGATGCTTTACTGTTGAGATAACTTCTTTAGAGCGTATGGTCAAAGTTTCTTCAATCTTATGGCTCTCTCTACCTTTTGGATGCTGAACGTTTAGAACATTTTATTTTAGTGTGAAAAAACGTATACAATTTGTATATACAAGCACACATCAAAACAATCATATTTACACAATATATAGAGCCTTAAACTTTGCGGCGGTGTAATAAACATCATAATTCTTCTTAAAATCATGTGCATCTGTTGATAGCACATATTCCGGTAATCTTCCAAAGTCCTACCACTCTATTGCTAAAAAGGAATTTTCTGATATTCAATCTACTTCTATTTGCTTCTACCCCATTCTAGTAAAAGTTGCATCAGGGTTTACTACATCTACACCACGCATAATAACCCCCTGAGTAGCAGGATGTTCTCGCAAACGACTTGGTTTTGAATAGAGACTGTAATGATTCTACCGCCCACCTAAAAGTTTAAATCACCCACTAGTGGGCGGTACCGCTCAGATTAAAGACCACTGGTTTAGACACAAGTCCACAGTGGTGGCGCAGCCGGTCAGGATCGAACTCATTGAACAAGTAATTAGGTTTCCTTCGCCTTTTTGTTAGCCATCACACCACGGCATGGCCCCCTAAAAGTATAATTATTTACTAAACTTAGCTTAGTCTATCACAAGGTTATAGTAGTTGTGTACCCAGTGAGGATTGAATTCACTGCACTAGTGAATTCATCAGTGAAACGAGCTTGGAAATCCTTGCTCTATGGTGGGCGCCTTCTGTCTCAGCGCCTTCAGAATTCCGACTGAAAGAGTGTGTGAGAAAGTAGTTTGTTTCAATTGTGTGGACACTATTCTACAGGGTGGTGCAAAATAAGCTGACCATTTTGCTTCTATCGGACCACTTTTTTTCCTTTTTTTGCGCCCGTAGATGCGCGTGTGTGTGTGTCTGTGTCAGTGATGGAAATGCGTATGGGGAACGGTAAGGCTGTATCTAGGATGTATGTCAGACGGATCCATCAACGATGAGCAAAGTAAACCCGTGCAGCTTGGGGTTCCGGAGCTCAGCAACCACCATGTGTAATTGTTTAAAAATATGACCAATTTGGGGGCTGCTTTGAGACAAACAAAAAACCTTGAAATTTAGAAGTAAGTATACGCCGTAGTGTGTAGTTAGTCTTCTCCTGATCTATTATGTTACTGATGTCGTCATGAAACTCTTCAATCGCCTGGTCAGAACTTTTCGAAGTTGGTGCGTAAACCTGGATTACATTTATCGTTTGCTTAGTCTAACTGCTATCCAAGCTATTCTGTCTGATATGCTGTCAAAGCTTATAAAGGTGCCTGCGATGTTATTATTGACTAAGAATCCCACTCCACTGAATTCTTTATCCTCTCACCCATTCTAATAGAATAGATGATTACTTCACTTTAGAAAGTTTTCTCCTTTTCTGTGTGCTTCACTTATACCTATGATGTGCCAGTTGATGTTATCAAATTACATTAACAGTTAATCTAGTATGTGGTCTTCAGCTATGCCGCGGGAATTGTAGGTGTAAATATTCATGTTGTCTAATGTGTTTAATGTCCAAGACCGTGTTTGTTTGGACAGTGTCTGCTCGCATTCGAGGCACATTGCCCGCAGGCACACGACGCATACTAGTCAATTTCTCAGAGAGACACGGTCTAAAGATAACCAATACATTCTTTCAAAAGCGAGAAGGTCGTAAGTGGGCTTGGAAAATCCCAAATGATATGAAACGAATTGGCTTCATAATAACTGACAAGAACGACAACATTAAATACGTTGTCGTTATAAACAATTTAGATATCGGAAGTGACCATAGAATGGTGGCTTGCTGAACTAAATTTAACTTTAAATGGAACAAAATGATTCTTAAGAAGAAGAAATGTCCCCATTACGATAGAGGTAGGGAATATTAGCAATTTTAGATAGTAATAGAGAACATATTTCAGGCACTGTGGAATAGCGACAGTGGCATAGAGGAAAAGGGTAATAGCCTGACAAATATAATTAAGGAAGCAGCAGAGATGGTAGGCATTACAAATGTAAACAATAATACAGAGAAATACTCTAAAGCAACATTAAAACTAATGTTGACAGATCTAAATAGAGAAAGTAAAAAAAGTAGGCTTAAAGATGAACAGAATAAAGACAAAAGTAATGTTCCACGATAACATCCACAACAAGATCATAAAGAGAGCGGTAGAGGCCCTAGAAGAGGTTGATGAATACACCTACCTAGGACAGGTAAGAAGGTTAGAGAAAGATCATGACAGCGAAATAAAACGACACATAACGATAGGTTGGAAAGCATTCGGCATGAATAGAGACATTTTGAAGAGCACCTTGCCAATGTGCCTAAAACGTAAAGTATACTCCGGTTGCATAATACCATGCATGACTTACGGATGCAAAGCATGGAAATTGACAGAACGCACTGAGAACCAACTTAGAATATCACAGAGATCCATGGAAAGAGCAATGCTAGGGATAGAAAAAGATCAATATTATACAAATCATTAAACAGCAAAGGTGGAGATGGGCTGCTCACCTAGCAAGAAGAGATGACAATAGATGGGCAAAAGACTAACCAATTAGTGCCCATAGGAGAGTAAATGCAGTAGGAAAAGACCATACACAAAATGGAAGGATGAGACAGAAAGGTTTGCCGGTAAGACGTGGCAGAGGTTAGCGCAATCCAGGTCGTCATGGAAGGAGATGAGAAAGGCCTTTGTCCACCAGTGGACTCACGAGCTCAATCTACGTCGCTATGAAAAGAGATGGGAAAGGCCTTTTTTTCAGCAGTGGACACGACGTCTGGTGATGATGATACGCCCAACCCCCACCTACTCTCTCCAAATGCCCATAATGTGTGTGTGTGTGTGTGTGTTTTTTTTCTGTGACAGAGGTTTTAATAGCGAAAGTCTCTGTAACTGCTTCTACAGTAACAGCCCGGTGATTGCTACTTAACAAGAATCAAAGAGCTTTATATCTGCCAATTCCTATTTAATGGTGTGACTCATGCACCAAATCAAAGACGAAACTCCTTTTACAGACGGAATAGATAATTAAATGATACGACTGGCTGCTTCGGGGTCAAACTCCAATCTGACTGAAGCTTAAATGACTTAGCTTATAAGTTTTGAAAACATGTTAACTTTTGTAAGGCACAGTTTTGCTTCAACTGTAAAAGATCTTTAAATTTGGCCATAAAATAGTATCTAGATATCTTTCTAGATAAATGGCATGAAAATCTAAATCTTTCTAGATATAAACTGAGGCAATTCTAGATATAAACTGAAAAATAATAAGGTGGCCTGTTGGGGGAGTGGGGTTTTTCTTTATACATCTCGTAGTGGGATTGAAATTAGGTTGCATACCAAATGTATTTAATTCCTTGTAAAATGCTGAAATACCTATGAATTAAGTGTATTTTGGAATTCCTCATGTCTGAAAACCATGATTTAGCCCTTTAATGTACTCAATATCTCAATTGGGAGACGAGATATGAAATTCTGTTTTTTGTGAACATCCTAAGGAACATTTTGGTACCCTACTCATAGGATCATGGGGGTGGTGCATGGTCGACCCTGCTGGACCCCGGGCTACTGCCTATGGATATCACTGTCGAGGTCACAAAAGCAAAGCTTGAAGGGAATAATCACAATCTTCTATATGTTTTACACATAAGCAAGCAGAAAATAACACTCACTACCATGGAACAAAAATGGCGTTGCATAGTCTAATAGTAAATAAAGTCATCTCCATGTATTGCCAACTGCCCCATCCAAACCCTGGAAACATGGATAATTCTTTTTGCGTCACTCCCTGGATGAAAACGGTTTCTTTTCTCTTCCCCTCCATCCCAACCCTGAAAAAATGGCAGCGGACGCCCGTGACTATACAAGGCCACACCGAAGCACTCTTGTGGATCGAACTCGACAACACTGCGCGAATTTAAAAAAGAACAACTCCTTTTCTTTATACCTGTGTAATAAGTGTCATTTTCTATACTTTTTACACATGAGCAATTAGATAATAACACTCACTACCCAGTAACAAAAAATTGCTTTGCACGGTGTAATGGTCGGCCAGACTCGCTTATTAACCCTCACTTTAAGGCAGTCGCCGTTTGCTACATTTTATCAAAATGAACGTCAGCAAGACACAAAGAGCTTCATATCTCGCAGATCCTGTTTAATGGTGTGTTGCATGCAACAAACCAAAGTGGAAACTCCTTTTACAGAAGGAAAGATTCTTGCGTAAATAATTAAATGAAATCTGAACATGACACGCAAACCTATAGAAGTTGTGTGAGGAAAAAACTTTTTACCATTAGGCCAAATGGGCAGCCGCCTAGGGCGCAGACCTCAGCGATGCGCAGTACTATTTTACAGGAGAAACATTTAAAAGGGGTTCAAGCAAACCCAACAGATACAAATAGACAATATACACCGTTGGGAATTCTCTTTCCAACGATATATAAATATATATATACTTCCATTAATAATTAATTCCACAATCCATAGATTTGGACTGTGGACTTGAAGTTTTCATCGCAAAATGCTGAATACCTAGCTTCACGCCCCGGGCTGTAATCTTTTAAGCCCGTCAGATACAAATATGGAACATACATCGTTATAAAGCTGATAAAACTCTCTTTCTAACAATATATATATATATATCATCAGCAGCAGCCGTTGTAAGTCCACTGCTGGACAAAGGCCTTTCCCGTCTCCTTCCATGACAACCTATCTTGTGCTAACCTCTGCCAAGTCTTAACAGCGAAATTCTTTTATCTCGTCCCTCCATCTTTTCCTACTTCGTTAACTGTCCCATGGGCACCAGTCGGTTAGTCTTTTCCCCCATCTATTGTCATGTCTTCTTGCTAGGTGGCCAGTCCATCTCCATTTTTGCTGCTTAATTAGTTGTATAATATCCTTCACTCTAGTCATTTCTCTGATCCATGTTGATCTTTTCCTATCTCTTATAGTTATCACTAGCATTGTTCTTTCCATGGATCTCTGTGATATTCTAAGTTGGTTAATTTCCATGTTTCGCAT
>VCCN01000420.1:3102578-3113035 GCA_006491835.1 Architeuthis dux | reverse complement strand
AGGTTTCAACGTGGATTCAGAAAACGTGCACGAATTTCTTGATTCGCATGTAGAAAAGAGAGATGAAATTTAACCCACGTTGCTTGAAAAGGTTAACATGCAGTAACCAGAATGAAAGCACCAAACCTTTGAATCTGACGCAGATGAATTGAAATAAAATTATTTCTGCTTCTGTGTACGTCTAATTGTATTTCGTTGTTTACATTCTATCCCAAACTATAAAATCATGTCAACGAAATAAGATAAAGTGTCGCATTTGTGTATCTAAGGTTCCGACTTAACGAATTAATCCATATACGTATTTGTTTTCTGCGCGTTCTTTTGTTCCTTTCATTAAATAAATAAAACATTACATTTCAGACTCCACAGTAATTTCCCTTTTTTAATTCTGTTTGCATACTTCGTAAAGTTTTATTTTGTTCCGGCTAACAAGGTCTTTTTAGGTCTTCGAGCTTTGATTTTATCATTCAGTGTAAAGATGATGATGATGATGATGATGATGATGATGATTTTTATAATTATTACTTTTATTGCGGGATGTTCACGTTCTAGCAGTCGGGATGTTGAAAATGGCCCAAACCGCCGTAACATGTTCACCAGAAGATATACACCATTACACAAGGCGGAAGTACTAAAAAGATTTTTATTTTGAAGTTAACATTTTATAACGTCTAGAACACTGAAATTGAAATTGAAATTTTCATAGTTTATTGTTATTACTATCATTATTATTAGTAGTAGTAGTATTAGTAGTAGTAGTAGTAGTAGTAGTAGTAGTGTATTACTACTACTAGTATTATTACTACTACTACTACTACTACTATTACTGCTGCTGCTGCACGTTAAACCTGGCTGTGTGTCTATCACATGGTGTTGCGTCATTCTTCAGTATTATTAAGCCGATCAGCCAATTTCTTTGTTATCGAATGTTCATGTCAACAATTTAGCTTTTAATACTTAAATGTTACTCAACATTTCGGTCTAGAAGTTCCATCTGTGCTTGACACCTGACAAAATCAAATTCCTCAGCAAGAATCTTTAACAAAAACGATCTGACATTCCTATCTTACAACGACTTCCAACGACATTTTAATAAAACAAAACATGCATTCTAATTTATATGTTTTTAATCGAATCTATTTGCATTTCAACTAGTTAGATAAAATCGTTTATTTGACAATTCAGATGTTAGTTAAATAACATTAAACAACCCATCTGTTTATGAAAACTCTCGCTGACACTTTTGTTTGTATGCTTTAATCGATTTAATCTTGCATGCAAAAATATTATGTCGTATTCTTTAATCGGCTGATTCTTACATTTAATAGTTCAGCTCAAGCACGTTTATGTACTTATCAAGATCTGTCTATCTATCTATCTATCTATCTATATTTCTATCTATCTATCTATGTATCTGTCTATCTTATATATCTCTTCATCTATCTGTCTGTCTTTCTATCAATCGAGCTATTTATTTTACCTTTCTATCTATCTGTCTGTCTAGCTATCTAACTATTTATTTATCCATTCCGAGCTCACCCGGAATCGAGGTTAAGGACACAACCAAAATCTTGCATACCCATGCAAAAATGGTATGTTTTTTGTTCCATATCCCTTCTAAGATGCCTAAATGGACTTTAATAAAACTTTGTAGAAATACTCAGAAGGATGGTAAAGTAACATGAGGGTGGTGGGGTTGCATAAAATGTCGCACAGTGTCGAAATCGATTAATCAATCACACATACATAAACAGAGAGAGGGGGATTATAGAGAGTGAGAGTGTGTAATAGTAATGGTAGTGGGTGCGGTGGTGATAGGAGAAGTTAGGGGGAGCGGGTGTAACTAAATTGCACTCTGTGTTCGTGTGTACGACAAAAAAGCCCATATCGTATTACCGGGGCTAAGAATGTGTGTTAAACCGCGTACGTGACAAACTGGACAGATTGTATTACCGGAGGCCGTTAAAAGGGGCCCAGATTTGAAAATAGAAGAGAGTTGAGATCTGAGGTGGTTAGTGCCCGTCCTGGGTGAGGAAGGAGAGAGCCGGTTAGAAGCAGTTTTAGATTTGAATCCAGCAGCGACAGGTCGTAAGCGGAGGAACCCTCGATTTGGCTCTTTCACCCGGATGGGTGGAAGAAGGAGGAACAACCCTTGATTTTCTTAGTAGTAATTCAGAAAAGTGACCAACTCATTTAGAAAACTAAATGAAACAGAATTCCGTACCTCGATGTGACCCGCAAACCGGCACAGACGAGACTCTTATATCGGCGGAAATAAAACCACAGATTTCCAATTGAAGAACCTGAATTTTGTCGTCTTTTCTCTCCACCCACGTGGGAGAGTCTTTTCTCCGAAATTAATTTCCCTCCACAGAAAGTTCAGCTCCCGTCAACAGACCCGGAAAGAGACATCGTCGTCATCATCATCATCATCATCATCTCTTTTTCTCTCTCTCTCTCTCTCATCATCTCTTTCTCTCTGTGTGAAGAAGAAGTACAACCGGGGGGGGGGCTGTCGTGTTTTGATTTCGTTACGTTCGGTAAGCAAACTTCTATGTCATGACGTTTCTCCCTGGCAATTGCATTTTACTCACCCCACATCCCCGCAAGCTGTAAGCTTTCATTCCAGTTGGTTTTAGCCTATAATTTCCAAAGAATGCATGATTTTTTTCAAGGTAAGAAACGCATTTTAAATGCTTAACAAAATGTAACGTTTAGAATTTTAAATTACGGAACGTTCAAACAGCTATGTTTTTTTTTGTATGTTGGTCCCATAACTAGAACTAAACTGCATGTATTTCGAACTAATATTTACCTTCATGAATCACAAAAAAATACTTGTTTGCTATTCAAATATTAGGATGTTTGTCATTACAGGAACAACAGACACAAACCAATAAGTTTAAACCGAATCTTAATTGTTACTTTTTCTAACAGATTTAGTTCAGGTCATCATAACAACGATCTTTACTCCCCTGAAAATTGCGATTTAATCCACTCTAGACAGTTTTAGACTATAATTTCAAAAGATTTACCGAATTTCACGAGCTTAACAAAAGGTTAAGTTTAGAAGAGTTACGGCTGTTTTGCTTTTGTTTAGTTTACATAACTAAATCTATGCACGTTGAAATTATTATTGATTTTTTTACATTTACTGCATTTAATTCGATACGGTTCAATTTCTGTTTTTCGTATTAATATAATTATCTCTATCTATATAATAAGCGCTAAAGTTTGTCTTTAAGTGCTAAGGTTTGTTTGTCTTCGTGGTAATAACAGATTATCGCATTATCGCTGTAAATGTTCATCAATCCAATTTGTTTCCCAATACAGAAACAACGAAATCAGTGCATTATTGCTGTACATCCTAATTCATGCAACATTTTTCGAATACAAAAAACACTGTCGATTTCTATGTGGTCTTCGTTCGCACTCACCTGAAAAGACTATCCAGATACATAAATTGAATAAATTCAATAAATCTAACCAGAGTCCATCGGTGGACTGAATTACTTACGATCTGGCGAGGAATATCCTTCACTCTAGTCCTCCCTCTGATCCATCTTGATCCTTTTCTATCTCTTAGAGTTATCCCTAGCATTGCTCTTTCCATGGCTCTCTGTGCTATTCTGAGTTGGTTTTCAGCTCGTTTTGTTAATTTCCATGTTTCGCACCCGCAGCTTTTGGCTGGTATTATGCAACCGCTGTATACTTTACGCTTTAAGCACATTGGCAAGGTGCTCTTGACAATGTCTCTATTCATACCAAATGCTTTCCAAACTATCGTTAAGCGTCGTTTGTTCATTATATGAGTAGATTACTAATTAACATATGATTGTTCCGTGATTAAAACCCTTGAATTAATGTCGTTTTAAGCAATCGTGTGTGTCCTTTCATTTGATTGTTTGCTAGATTCATTATCTCGTCTTTTGAAAATTGCGTGTTTAGGGACCATTTATGTGCCGTGGTATCCGCAACTGAAATAGGAGATTTTCACTGATTGCTTTGAGGAGAAAAGTGGATTAGCTCGCTTTGTTTAACGGGAGAAAAGATGGATTACCAAATCGAATATTGATTTAGAGCTAGAGCTACAAGAAAAGGGAGCTAAAAAGGAGCTAAATACAGGCGTCCCTCGACATAGCGCGGTTCGTTATAGCACGGCCTGCGATAGAAGGTGGGTGGATCGAGGACCCGAACAATTTCGTCTATATTATCGCCCATTCGTCCAGAAAACCACGAATAAAAACAGAAGACTTACTTAATATGTCTAACATATAACATTTCATCAATTTACAATCAATTAGCATATAACTACGTGGAGTTTTACACATAAATTCAATTTTACTTATCTAATATTCGTGAATTATTTCATAAATCAGAACATATGTTTTTAAAATGTTAGATGAATTAGATTAACAGACGAAGAAGTAAATTAGGAGCAAAGAGCTACATGCAGACTTATAGGAGCTAAATGCACTAAAAGGGGGCTAGATCTCGCCCCTAAAGAGCTAAATTGGCTAACCTAGAGAAAAGATGACGGCTACCAGGAGAATAAAAAAACATGTCAAAATCAACATTAATTTCTTTTTTAAGCCTAACTGGCGCTTGTAATTGTGAGATTATAAAATGGTTTTAATGAAGACGAGGTACCCATCATGGATTTGTGCGTAGTGATCCCAATGGTATTATTAATACGGACAACCTTTGTGGAGAGATAAATCAAACCAGTATTGAATTCAATATGGTCCTTTGATTTCTGCACTTCAACAGAAGTAGTATGCTAGAAATCTACCCAACAAGTCACATTAATATCTACAAATACTATATGATTATATAAGGCATGTTTATCTGTTTCTTTGTCTTTTTGTGGAACATTCAGTAGAAGTGGTCACTTTGAAGTTGATATGAGACAACGAGGATGGTTGCCATTGAAAAGTAGAAAAAGAAAAGCTATTTAACATATATGTTGGCGTATAAGTCGACTTTTTAAGCATCAATTACTTCCCTAATGGATCATATCAGTCGGTTTACTCTAGGAACTTGACACTCTGATTAACACAATGCTATCTTATGTTGGCGAGTTAACTTATCCGGCGAATATTCGACTAAACTTGAATTAAACCTACGGTTTGGGGTCGACTTATACGCCGGCATATACGATAATATAATTTGTTTTTTACACTTTAAATTCATGGACGTTAGCTTTTGGTGGGGACTAACGAAAAATCCCAGTTTTCACTGTGCGCTACTCTATTGTGACCTTATGCCAAATTATGGTTACTTCAGTAACTGTCGACTTTTATGAAGTTGAAACTGTTACTTTACATGTCTACGTCCCTTCAAGTACATGGTGACAAATCCATTATGTCATTTTACAATGGTCGATTTCGGATGAATCACTTCTTTGAAACGTTTGACTTTACACAATACCTAAAATGGTTTCCCTTTTCGCAAAGAAAACTGTGGGGTTAGAACTTGTTCTCACCCCGATAATAATGATCTGATTTCCATCTATTTCTATATAATACTAGAAGTCTGATTATATATGTGTGCAAAATTCATATATTTTCCCCTTTCGCAAAAACAATGTGGGTCTGCATTCGCTCTCACCCCGATAATAATGATCTGATTTTCATCTATTTCTATATAATACTAAAAGTCTGATTAGCATGCATACCCAATGAAGTGTTGGACTTGGCGGTAAATTAAAATATATACTATACCACAAGATCAACTAGAGCTCCATTAAATCGAATCGAAAATATAGCTATCCCACGGAGGCGTTGGTATTTTCTTTGCCCATGGATGGAGTTCAAGTACAGTTTAGGTCAACACATAGTATATTAAGGATCGGCCTGCCGTTGTCCACCTCTGACAGAGTGGCATTATCGAAGCCTGTTGATAAGAATTCAGCCCCATGACCTTTAGCCAGACAATTAGTATAGATGCATGTATCGCCGGAAGCTACTTCTTTATTCCTGTTTCACACTACTTATTTAACGATCAGATTAATGGGGCAACCTGTGAGGATCAAACTCACTATCAACGGCGTTTGAGACAAGGCTAGTTATTACTACACGGTAAATGTTCATTAGTAAACATGTATATTAAGATACCAGTGTAAACAGATAGTTAGCAAGCTAGTCTCGCAAGCTATTGATAGTAATTTCGATCCTCATTAGCTGCTACACAACTCTGATCTAATGCCAAAGCAGGCCTACTTTAGTAAATGTCTTCATTTATGAATCTGAATCTTTTCCTCTAGCTCAATGTTTCCAAAATTTTTTCAGATTACCGCCCCCTCTTAAAGCATATATTTCACACACCCCCACACACAAACACAAACAGAAGTCAGACAAAAATGATACATTGAAAAATCTTTATTTTAGTATTTTTTTTCATTTCACAATGAATTTATTGTGATTTAGTTGTGATTATTTGCCAATCATTGCCTTTCCCGTTTCCATATGGCCGCTGCTTCAGCTGTTCTGATTCCGAAATCGCCCGAAGTCCTTCGCTGCTGATGATGGCGAATTTAAAGTCAAAGAAGCAGACGACAATTTCAACATTTTTCCACTTTCTGAAGTTAAAATGGCTTGGTGCCTACATGTATTGTCCCAATTCAAGTCGACAGAAATGTATTACCACAACTGGACTAGTCCCTTCACCACCCCTTGTCTACAAACGCCCCGACCAGCTCTTGCCTTCCAGCGCCACCCTTGAGTCTTCCAACACCCTCAAAGGGGTGGCAGCGCCGACTTTGGGAATTACGGCTCTAAATTGTGCATGGTGACAAATGCTACATTAAAGAACACATGTCGCGTATGCAAATGCAGCTATTTCGCGGAGATGTTGGTATTATGTTTGCTAATGGGTAGAGTCCAAGTACGGTTTAGGGCAAAGCTGAGAATATTTATGATCGGTCCGCCGTTATCCAATCTTGTAGATAAGAATCCAGCAGCTAGCAGTACCGGATTAACTATGAAGCCAAAGTAGCATATGCTATTGGCCCAGCAATTTCAAGTGCCACGCGCTAAATGCTTGCAATCTATCAATTCCGATTCAGTGATCCTGCACAGCTCTATTACTATAGTATTATATTGCCCTCAACTTTTATGAATGACTGGGTGCTTAAGGTTAGCGATTTTAGCCACTTATCAACAATAATTGGGGTTATTATTTTAACACAGTACTTAATGGGAGTGTGGTATCTATTTGATACATATATGATACGTAAACACGGTGCTATTTGAAACTGAAGTCATAGCCGCTGCATAAAGATGAAAACGACAACAAAGTAATACTATTACTGAAATATCAGACGTATTTGTCGCATTATCTTGCTGTATAGCAAATGAAAAATTAATTACTTTATTACGCAAGTAAACAAATGTATGTGTTTTAATATTTATATGTATTTTCTTAATTTAGGGCCCCTTCATAACATATGCTACAAGGTATCAGGACAGCTCCCCCTGGAACAATTGCCCCCATAGGACAACTTCTCCCTAGATAACTGCCCCCAGATAAATGACTCTCGATAATTACCCCCTGGACAATTTCCCCATGAGTGGGATCATTTATATGGTCAAACTACTTCATTTCCACCAACTTTAAATGTGGCTTCACAGTCGCAATGCTATTGTCAGGGAGCAATTATTTATTATTAGTTGTTTTTTATCGCAACTTTTGTTCAGACCAATTATCCTTCGGCAGTGAGCAAATAGTGTGATCGGAAAATAAAGAATAAGCCTCGGGTGGGATAACGCAACTAATAACAAATGAGATGACGGTAAAAAGTAGTTATAATCTTCTTTTTTTAATAATAATGATTTATAATACTTCATCTAATAAAATAAAAAACGAAAAATGTATTCGGACTCATTTATAATATTGACCAAGATAAATGTTGTTAATGCAACAAGGCTACAAGTGTGTGGGGACTCGCTAATCTATAGTAATGGTCTGCGAGATAAGCTTGCTAACTATCACTTCACGGCGATAAATGAACATCTTATGACAGACCTGGTGTCAAGACAACTGCCCCCGAAGCAATTGCCCCCATAAGACAACCCCCCCTGGACAATTTCCACATGGGTGTGATCATTTACATGGCCAACTACTTCATTTCCGCCAACTGTCACTTTCGCTTTACAGTTGATGTGCTATTTTAAGGAGGCAATTATCCGGGGGCAATTATCCAGCGTCAAGTTGTCTTAGAACCATACTACAGGCCTACAGTTGATGTGGTATTGTAAAAGGGCAATTATCCGGGGGCAATTATCCGGGAGCAATTATCCAGAGTCAAGTTGTCTTAGAACCATGCTTTAGGCCTACAGTTGATGTGCTGTTGATGTAAGGGGGCAATTATCCGGGGGGAAATTACCGAGAGTCAAGTTGTCTTAGAACCATGCTACAGGCCTACAGTTGATGTGCTATTGTAAGGGGGAAATTATCCGGGGGCAAATTACCCAGAGTCAAGTTGTCCTAGAACTATGCTACAGCCTCGCGCTAGCATAAATCGGCCCTGCCCGCTGGCCTTAGGCCAGACGATTAGTGTCGATTCGTGCTTTAACCGTATGAAATATGTTTCTGTTCCTCGTCTCTTTCTACAGACAAGATCGAATAACAACGAAATCATTTCAACATTAATAAATTGCCCGTTTCTTGCCAAGATTTATTATTGGTCAGTTTGCTGTCAAACTTTATCAGTAACTCGAGACTTTCTCTCTTAAGGAAGAAGATGTTAGCACGCATAACGTTTAGACTTATTTTTCTTATTAATTTTGACTAGTTTTTACGTACATCTCAATGTTTAGTTGCTTTTAGAGGCGCTAGCATCTATAGCGGCGATTGCCACCACTGACTGACATACCAAAATGGGTTCACTGACATACCGAAATGGGTTCTACATCCCTTGCTCAGTGTTGCCATTGTTAGATTTTTTCATCTTGCGTCTAGATGTTAGAAACTGCTATTTAGATGATTTTTGATAAAATAAGTAATATTTTAATTTAATTTATTGTAATAAAATAAGTAATAATTTTAATAAATTAAAGTCATATTCGATTCATTAATAATATATAATACATTTTCTAGATTTTGTATATATATTTGAAGAATCTAGATGTTTCTAGGTGTTTTAAGAGGTTTTTTTAATCAATCTTAGTTGTAAACTTGAAAATAAAGTTGGAAACTGCTGTACCAGCTAGATTTTCACACACGAAAAGAACTAGTTACGGTCTGACTTTCAGGCTCGTTATTATTAATTCTGACTAGTTTTTACCTTCATCTTAATTTTTAGTTGTTTTTTATCACAACGGCTACGAGTAAACAGCGCGATCGAAAATAAAGAGTAAGACCACGGTAAGGTAGCCAGACGTATATTAGACTCCCAATGGCTAGAGGGTGTCAGTTCAATTCTCACCGTTGGAAAGGTGTTTAGCAAATTAGCTTTTGAGAATCACGCCCCAAAATATGTAAACTCGTGCTAAAATAGACACATTTGTTGTGCCCGCTTTTTCAGTTAAATCGACTGGTTGCTGCTGAAAACTGCTTATTCGTACAGTGAGCGGATACCTCATATAGTTCATAGAGAAGAGGGGAGAGTAAGAGGGAAAATAACTATGTTTATTTTCTGTTGAGCGTACACGTACATTTAACATTTTTCCACGATCGTAAAAAAAACTCTAAAAGTCACAAATATCACTATTTATAAAGAAATTAAATTAAACACATTCTGATTTCCTTCTATCTATCTTTCTCTCTATCCATCTATTTTATTAATTGCTTTGTTTTTTCGTTTGAGCAATTCATCCCGCCCGTTAAGGCGAGTATTTAGTCTAGTTTATTAAACCCTGTGAGGAAAGAGATTGCATATTGATTCCCTTCGTTGCCATACAGCGACATGGTTAATCCCATGTCGTTTTTTTTTAATGTTCTTATGAACTGATAAAAGTTGTATAATTCTGCAGGGCAGCGTCAGAAGTCTGAGACCCGTGTTCAATTATGAATGCTGATTCATATCTATTCTCAGAATAGAACTCGTTTGTGGGTGGTAAATACTTAATGTCGTTAGATTCATAGAAGACGTGGCGCACCTAGGCTTTTATCCTTGACAAAAAAAATATTATTATAGGAAATGAGTGACGTTATTCCCTGCGGTCATGCTCCCGGGCATAAAATGGGAATGAATTAGCTTTGTTCCAGCTGATTAAATTTCTGGGTTCTATAATGATTTCAAAAAGTATATGATACATTTTAAATAGTTGGTTATACTTATAGTTCCACATACTTATACATATTCAGATTTATAGAATTTGGACCAAAGATTAAAAGTACAAGAATAAAAAGTATATTGAAACAAGATTGAACATTGAAAGATTATGTAAAAAAAAATATAAATTGTGGTTCAAATTCTGTCAATTTTGATGGTCTATAAGGATGTTCAAATATAT
>VCCN01000420.1:3085018-3101513 GCA_006491835.1 Architeuthis dux | reverse complement strand
GATATAGAAAGTTCTCGTGTATATATGGGCAGTTTTGGAAGTATGGGAGAGTGGTTGGGTAATAGTTATTGGTACTGACAGCTGCTTGTGGAAACTGTAGAAATGTGTGGGCCACGTCCCCGGGGGAACTGGCCACAGTGGTCCGGGAGATCAGTTTTGTGTGGTTGATCGAAAAGATATTTCTATGTAGGAGGTTGTTGATTGTGTTTGTAGGGGTGAGGATCAAGGAGCGTGTGGGTTCGATTTCAAACAAATATGTAGCCCTTAATATATAATAACAAGAACAGAACTACATTGAACACACACAGCTCGAATAAAAGCATACCAGATGCACCACACCTGCAAAAATAACAAATCCAACGTCACTACACCTCCCAATAGATACATCTCACTAACTACTAATTCAAGGTCCATGTCAATCGCCACCATACACATCACCACAATCACATCTAAGACTATCAAAGACCTCATTAAAAGTCCATGTAAAGAAAATAGCTCTGAGAGTTGCATATATGCAATCCCATGCCAAAACTTCCCCAAAATCTACATCGGAGAAACTGCAAGACCATTAAAAACAAGAATTGGCGAACACAAAAGGGCACTCAGAACTAATGATATTTCCAACACACTCACCTCACACAGAAAAGCTGATGACCATAATTTCGATTTCCAACATACCCACATCATAAACCACGAACGTCATAAACACAGGAGAAAATGCGTCAATCGTCTGTAATTGCCCAAAGCAACACAATCTCAGCCTACATATAGCAAAACTTATCATCAAACAATACAATATACACCCAAGAAATGTAAGCCCCTTTTTAAACACTACCGACCCCACACACCGCTAAATACTTACACTATACACCCATACGTATACTCACATACACATGCACATCCATGCAAACACCCATTACAAAAATGATAATCCCAACAGTAACGTAATAATCCAATATGCACCCCTTTCATCACCCATGTAATACTCAACAGCAGCCTTAACATATCCAACGCTCACAGTACTGATATACTATCCTACAACCAACATACATTATAATACACCCACACTGACATTAACAGAAACAAACTCGTTATACATATACAATACTACCTCAATAGCTATAGTAATAATAACACATGTCCACATGAAATTAACATTAACTCACATCCCAATATCAACGAGACTTGTAAATAAATGTCCACCTTCACTAAAGTTAAAACACTTCTAATATCAATGAATTATTAAAGTATGATAAAGTACGTATCTCACTTGTCAGACCACCTTACTTTGAAACAATAGCTGTAATTTACACACATTGCAATATCAACGGGACTCGTAAATAAATGTCCACCTTCACTAATGTTAAAACACTTATAATATCAATAAATTATTTAGCTAATATCACATCTCTAAATTCTTTGAAATCCAACTCACCTAGACGTGTGTGTAGATAGATAGATAGATGTTTTCCTCCCATCTAGAAGTAGAGTATTCCTATAGAAACCTTTTCTTAGTTTTCAGGCGATTTGTGTGCCTTCATTATCAACATTTTAACGACGGTTGTTGGACATAGACCTTCTCCAAGATTCGCCAGACCTCTCGATCGTGGGCGTCGTGGAGCCAATACCTTCTGTATTTGTCTGAATCGTCACGACATCTTATTTTTTCCCGTCCACAATTTCGCATATGTTCTCTGGGGATTAACGTTCCAGCGTTTTATTAACATTCTTGCAACATGACCAGCCCATTGTCATTTGTGTTTTCTAATCGCTTTTATGATATCTCTGACTCATGTTTTTCTCTAATATAATATGCTGTCTTATAATATTTCCATGTGATGTTGAGCATAATTCTCTCCTGTGTACGTTAATCGAGCTTTTCACTTTCTTTCGATTTCTCTATCTGTTTGTTTATGATGACAACATAGTTTATCATGGCTCAGATTTGGTGATCGGTTTAAATGTCACAGTTCTATAGATTTATCCGTTTTCTTTGTTTTCTCTAGGTGAGCTTCTAGTTTATGTCGGTACAATTGGTAAGCGTGGTCGTATCCAAGTCATTTGGACAGTTCCCAATAGATTATCGTTCGTACCCAGTCGTTCCTAATTTTAGATTCATTCTGAGCTAATTTGCTACGTTCGCTTATGATGATTGATTTTTAGTTATTGTTAGTTTAAGGAGAACAAATTTAAGTTAATTATGTATATAAATATTTTCATTGCTTTATATGAAATCATCTCTTACAAACCAGTTTTCCCACATTGGATAATCCTCAATGCAGGATAAACTATTAAAACATAGATTTGCAACCCGTCTAGCATTTTAAAGGACATCGCACTATATGCTTGTAAGCTATCAACTATGATTCGGAGATTGTGCACTTGCTCTATTGCTATAATACTATACTGCCCTCAACTTTTATAAAAGACTGGGTGTTTAAGGTTAGCGATTTTGGCAAATTATCACCTTCAATTTTTATTCTAACACAGTAATTAATTGGAGCGTAGTATCTATGTGATACAACGCATAAATATAAAGATATTTGAAAATAAAATCATAGCTGCTGCACAAAAACAAAAACCAAAACGAAGTAATACTATTACTGGAATGTCGGACATATGTGTTGTATTATCTGGCTGTATAGCAAATGAAAAAAGAAAATGACTTCACTATGCAAGTAAGAATTAAAGTGCTCTAATATTAATTTCTATTTCTTTTAATTTGGGGCTCCTCTATAACATATGCTATAGGCCCCTCACTATCTTAATCCGACCCTGACAATCCTCTGGAGTTCAGGACAAAAAAATCCAAGATTCAATCCCTATTCATTGAAGAACTGAACATGCATCGTCTACTCTTTTGGCAACGCTTTCTCCTTTTGGGTTTCCTTCGATAATAAAAAGAAGTCCTTCGAGTTTATCCAATTAAACGCATCGTAGCCACGAGCCAATTATTCCCCCCTGTAACTGGTGCATATATAACAATGAATTATTGACAGAATTATTGGAACGTTGTGAAGTGGCCTTCATGAAGAGTCGGTACTTGTTGGACAAAAGTCAAAAGGCGAAACTATTAACAACGCACTGCAAATCGAAAAAAGCAACACTCGGTAGTTTTATTGATTCAGAACGCTCACAGCAGCAATAGTATTTGGGTAATGTCTCTCTTAAAGAAACACAAATTCAAGCATCACACACTAGGGAAAAGATTCTACCGTCTTGCAAACATTTACTTATAGTTAATGTCTATAATTCTGAGAAGGGTCATTAACATTCAAAGAAGATTTCGGACGATTGAACTCCTTTTCGTTCCGGTTGGCCTATTAGTGACCCTAATTTGTTCTTCTCTGCTCAACAGAGACACGAGATGGAATTCTTTGTTTTACAAAGAAAGAAAATGAGAACATTTTCATGTTAAGAGTTATGCAATAACCTCTACTGCACGGGTTATAACTTGGTTTTATAAGCGTTGCTGTTAACATGTAATTTTTCTGTTTGATACCTTTTTTCTATTTTACACTACAGGAGCAAGAGACCAGAAAAAGAGGATGTATTCCCTTACGGATATTATATATTACACATGAAGAAGGCCGAATAATGAATCGGCCGAAAATTCGTGGAAAACACATGAGCAACAAGAAGGACTTCAATTGTTCAAAAAACTCTTTGAATTTACTTATAGTTTCTGAGTAAGTCGAGTAGCCAAGAAATGGCACCAGCCACCCTTTTGTTATTTGTCTAATCGTTTTCTTTATTTCAAGTGACTTGGTCTCACCGATCATCATGAAACAGGGTTGCCGACTCATGCCATTTAGATTTTAGATTTTAGAGCTAGATGAGCAACAAAAGGGAACTAAACACAGGCGTCCTTCGATACTGCGCAGTTCGTGATATGTATCGGATGGGTTGTGGGTCCCAACATGTCTGCCTATATTATCGCCCACTCGTACAGAAAAACACGAATATAAACAGAATTTCCTCAAAAGACATACTTAATATGACTGAAATAATAAACATTTCTTCAATTTGCAATCGATTAACACATAATTTCAATGTTTCTTACCTAATATTGGGGAATTATGTTATAAGTGAGAATATGTGTTTAAAAACGAGTTTGATAAATTAGATAAAATGAGCGAAATTAGGAGCTAAGAGCCAGATGCAGACTTATAGGAGCTAAATGCACTAAAATAGTGCTAGATCTAGCTACAAAAGAGCTAAATTAGCAACCCTGCCATGAACGCCAGACTTGGAGATCGTCTTTCTACTGTTTTACTGCTTGTGTACTTGAAGTTTTCTGAAAAAAATGCTGAATACTTAGCTTCACGTTTTGGGCTGTAACTCTTTAAGCCCAAAAGCATATTTGGAAAATACACCGTTGGAAGGCTGATGAATTCCCCTTTCTAACGATATATGTATATGTATATACAACAATCAAAAACTAATTCCACGATCCATATAATTTGGACTGTGTACTGATTTAGCTTCGTTTGTGGCTTCTCAGTCCAAAGTTGGATGCACACAGTTTGTCGTAGAACGGGCAAGTGGTACCGTCTATGGTAACGAAGAAAAGAGGAAACCTGCCCAGGAGAGGAGATTTCATTGCTGGAGGGGATAAACAGTCCACCAATAACACTATTTTGTCTCGCACAGTGTCTGATGGTATGGAGAAACCGATTTAGTATTATAGTTACATCGTAAATAGACCCGCCCTCCTCGTAAACCCTTTCAAAGTTATTACTCTAAAATCTAACAAATTGCCGGATGGTTCTAGCGTCTAATGTTTTGAAAACTCTTAAAATTGAGAGATAAAAAGCATTTTTCTTCTAGGAGAACTGCGTGCTGCTAAAACGGAATCTTAACCGATGTCAGCTTCCCCCGCGTATGAATTATGCAGTAATCTGTGTTGACTGCGTTGCTTAAAATGGAATAACTTATATCTTATATTACATAGCATTCTACAATAGCTTTTCACCGGTTAAATACCGTAGCCGATGAGGTCTTACTGAGGCTCAGTATTGTTAAGAGCAGGGGCCTAGGATTCGTCCTGTGGACTCAAAAATATACTTGTGTAGCAAAGTAGTGCGGGGGCTAATAGAAATAGAGCATGTTTTCATGTTAGTATAGTGTCTTTAAAAAGGTCTTCCACGGAAAGTAGGTCACCAGGGAATGAGGATAGCTATGAGCAACGGGTGAATTGGCTGGGCAGAGGAATGGGGAGGTTATTTTGGAGGGAGATCAGTTGGACGACCGAGGCCGGACAGGGCAGACCTGGAATGTCTAGGACCAGGCGTTGGGACTACTGGTACTACGGTACGATGAAGACGGATGGCTGAAGATGGGATGGGGATGCGACCGGTAGATGTAGGAAATAGTAGTTCGCTTTGTTCTTTTCATTTCATCGGGCAGTTTCTAAAGACTGAAAATAAATCGAATTACTAAAAACACCTATTTTTCGCATTGCCTCGTTATCTTTCGAGATGGCCCATCTTCACATTTTTCAGCTGTAACCCGAACAACCAATAACTGAAGTCTCGTCAAGTGGTGGAGTTTACACAACGGTATCTTGGCGGTGCAACACACGGATGCTGGTACACTTGGCCAGTCTCGGGGGATCAGTAATCCCCGGAGCAGCACCTTCACATTGCACTTAAAGGGGAGGGGACGCCTTCAAGACAATAGTTGCCGGTACCGGAGCAATTCTTTTAACTTTCCGTATACTGGACCTCACATTAAACCGACCTTGTGTCATACTTGCTCTCGTGGTGGAGTGGGTAGATACGAACTTATATTACAATCGTCGATTAGCACGTTTGGCATCTTCTGTTTCCTACCGTTTTCTTTTCTTTTTTTCACTACCTACTTGCTGTAGGATTGTACACTTGAAGAAGACCGTAGAATGGATCGGCCGAAATGTTACAGGAACAACATAAACAACGCAACAAGGAAGCTTAATTGCTCGAACAAATCTTGGAATGTTACGACGTCTATTTGTACTGGACTGATTAAGTAGGAAATAGCAGCCCACTATCTATCAACAACAGCATCGAATCACATCCACTGCATCCTCTACATCATCATCATCTACTGCATCATCATCATCATCATCATCATCATACTTTTAAAGTCCGTCATCGTTCTCTCGTTCCTGGGCTATAGGTGAAGACCCATAAGACCTTGTGTCACATGTTTGCTCTCTATATTCATTATAAATTAATTAATTATACAATTATTCTATCGTTGTATACACTAACATTGTCTAAATCATCCCACCATCTTATGTTTTTGTCGGCTACAATTTCGCATATGACCTAGGGGAATCCACGTTGTGAGTCGTGATGTCTAGCGGTTGTCTGACATTCTTCAAACATTGCCCGTCGATTGTCATTTGGGTTTTCTAATGGATTTCATGATATCTCTGACTCCTGTTCGTTTTCTAATAGAATGCGCTTCTTGTGATATCTCCATGTGATGTTAAGCATGATCCTCTCCCGTGCACGTTGCATGGTTCTTTGAGAGCCAATCTCTTAGTTAGGTTCGCCGTTTCAGCTCTGTAGGTAATTATAGAGAAAATGCATTGGTTGTAGAGCCTTCTTTTTAAAACCAATGGGATCTCGTTGCCCTAGAACAGCCTCGTGTCAACATTATATCTCCGAAGCTACTCTTGATTAAATCAAATTAATTAATTATACAATTATCCTATCGTTGTATATACTGACTTATGAAATCACAATATGTACTACAGCTAATAAATAAACATATATTGTCTTAATGGTATTATTTATTAATCTACTGGCTTCATTCAAAAAAGGAAAATAAACTCACAAAGTGTGGTCATAGCTATTGCGGGACTAACTGGTAAATCATCATCATCATCATCATCATCTGCTGAACAAAGTCCTTTCCTACCTCCTTCCATGTCTTATGGGTCTTCTCCTACTGCGTTTGCTATATTTAGGCCACCAATATTACAAATTACCAATCTTGCACCATCTGTTAACCTTTCTTCTTGCTAGATGTCCATATGTGTATTAATAACAATAATAATTGTCAAACTCCAGTCCAAGTCGGAGGCTGGAGTTGACCTTTTTCCACTGTACCATCAAGAACAAGAGCAACAAGAACAATCTTCATCTAATTTAAGGGAGGCAACTCTTCACTGATTGCATTTCCAATATTAAAACAAGCCTAAAAGTAGGATTGGAGTTTGACCCTGCAGCAGCCAGGCTTGTATTAATAATATTAATAATCCGTGTGTTTATTAATAATCTGTCCGTATTATATAAACAGATTATTCTGTTTATTTAATAAAAGAATCCGCGATTCTTCGTTTCCCAGAAGCATTGCCTGTGGCATATCCGAATTTTCCCCATATTGCATAACTTGGTTTTGTAATCTTGTCGTGATAGGAATGATATATTTGTGGAAAGGCTGCCAGTGTTGCTTTGGCAACTGTGCTATGTTAATCTCTTCGCAAGTAACAAGCCGGAATCGCTGCCAACGCTCAACGTTTATATAATGAACAGTGTGATTTTCTGGGTTCGCTGTCCATAACACTGGACTCTTCCACTCAAAGGTAAACATGTTGCTGATAAAAATACCTCCTAGCCACCATTTGAAACTATGGACTCTCCACGGTTTTTTTTAAACATCTCATAGAAATCCAAATATATCTGCGATTTCTTTAACTTGGATTAACGAGTGAGTCATATGGAGAAATATTTGGATCTGAACGCACGTCGTATAGCAATGATCCGCAAGCTAATCTTGCTGGTCGTTGCTACAGGGTTCGATCCTAATTAGATCTACCACTATTGCTGCTCTGATACCAAACTATGCTAAGTTAATAAATTATATGAAAAGAAAACGGATCAGAACACATGTTGTATAGCAATACTGAGCAAGCTAATCTTGTTATCTGTTGTCAGTTGATTCGATCCTCATTAGAGTTCCCACTACTGCTGAACTGTTACCAAACTATGCAAAATTGATAAACCATATAAAAGAAAAACGGATTAGAATACACGTTGTATAGCAATGACCAGCAAGCTAATCTTGGTGCCTGTTGTAAGTCGGTTCGATCCTCATTAGATCTAGCAGTATCGACGGTTTGATACAAACTTAATTTTCTTAAAAGATCACCTCATAGAAATTCAAATATATCCCTGAATCTTTTCACGGGTATTTAGTAATTTAAAACGTACAAACAACACAACAATTGCACAACTTTTATAAATTGATTACTTATTTAAAAACAATCCATAAGTCAGATAGTAATTTGTCTTTTTTCCGCTACGCACTAGTTTTCTACTCCCAGTATTAGAAACCGTCAACTAAAACTGTCACCAAACCTGTCAACATAGGTTCCAAGTTTTCAAGTCAGTCTGGCTGGCTGGCTATGTACAGTATCGCCCATAAATAAATACACCCCTACCACTTTTTAATAGAAAGTTCATTTTCTTCTAAACCAAACATGGCAGGATTTCAATATTTCTAGTGGAATATTATACAATCAAAACGGATATTATCAGGTATTATTTATGACTGAATTCTACAGCATTAGAAATCTGTTGCCAAATACTTTTTCGTAGTGGTGTACTCATCTATGGATGGCAACATTTTCATATTTTTAGCAACAAAGTTTCAATGCTTTAGAGTTTGGTCATAAATAATACCTGATAATATCTGTTTTTATTGTGTAATGTTCCACTAGAAATAATAAAATCCTGGTATGTTTCATTTAGAAGAAAATTAAATTTCTATAAAATAGTGGTAGGGGTGTACTTATTTAGGGGCGGTATTGTATGTATGTATCATGCGTACAGGTCGCACCAATGGAGCAAGAGGGCTGCAAAATTTAAATATGTATGTCTAGGAAAAACTTTTTTTTTTATTTTGGAAAATTACCCCCGTAAATAGGGTTTCAATGTGTGTATGTGACGATGGAGGGGGGGTGTACATTTGCAATGTAAATCTTTGCTAAAGTGGTTCTGTTCGGCAGCTTTCACGCTTATTCTTTTAAAAATTCCAACCGTTTTTTAGTGATCACTGGCCAACAAAAGCTAGATAACTAACTTATTCATTGATCACTCCTTTTTTTCCAATTTGTCAATTGATCACCCCTTACACGGCATGCTGGCAAAAGACGTTTGTCATGTGATGGTTTCTTTTGAATGATTAACCAGACTTGTTCCAATATTTGCCAGTGAAACCAAATACATTTCTGCTCTTCGTCGGAGAATGAAAGAATTCCACCCAAATACTCAAAAGGATTTGCTTTGGGAATCCGTAGTTCTATTCATAATTCACCAAGTACTTTGTTCAGAGATGAGTTAAAGTGGTTCTCGTTTCTTTTTTTTTTTCTAATAGTTCTTCACTTTGTGTCATAACGTTTCAACTATTTTGCCACTACTGAAGAGATATGATATACCCCTCCGTTCTCAACAATTAAAAAAAAAGCTTTTGAAGACATAAGACTGCCCGGATAGTGTAAAGGTTAGCACGTCTACCTCACACGTAGAAGGTCGCGGGTTCGATAAGCGA
Source organism: Architeuthis dux (assembly GCA_006491835.1). NCBI lineage: Eukaryota > Metazoa > Mollusca > Cephalopoda > Oegopsida > Architeuthidae > Architeuthis > Architeuthis dux. Next base: position 3,091,970 of record VCCN01000420.1, on the reverse strand, counting down.
AGCCTGGTAGAGACCAGGACTCTACGGTTACAAGTTTTATGACCCCCCCCCCCCCCACACACACCCACATACACTTGGCAAGATACAAGTCCACTCTAATCACACAGCTTAGAGTGTACTGAATTAGCTGCTGAGTGAACAGGGAAATTAGTTTTAATGAAGAGTTTTCGACATCGAACCTGCGACCTTCTGCCTGTGAGGCAGACGTGCTAACCATTATACTATCCGAGTGGACCTGAAACGGTTCCATGGATTCGTTTGCTCAGATCACAACCATCAACGCGGAAGAAGTTCTAAAGATAAAAACGCGTAAGAAGTCCTGGAGAAAAAAAATCAAATCTATATAATGAACAGTGATCAGTGTATGGATGTGGATTAAAATTCATCTGACAGTATTATATTAAAAAGATAACTCAGAATGCCGAAGATGATGTTACAAACGAGATTTCATTATTCAATTTAACATGTTTCGTTAGTCTGAGCTAAGCTCTTCAGAAAATAAAGACGTTAGCTCAGATTAACGAAACATTTTAAATTGAATAAAGAAATATCATTTGTAACATCGTCTTCGACTTATTTTTTATTAAATATTATAATGAACAGTGTTTTTTTTTTAAATTTTTCTGTCGGTAACAATGGACTCTTCCACTTAAAATTATGGCTGATATAGATATCTCCTATTTGAAATAACGGACTTTTTTCACTTAACCGTGTTCAGTCTCTTTTCCTAAAAATAAAATCATCTCAAAATAATTCAAATATATCCGTGAGTTTTTTCTCACGGGAATTAACTTGTATAAACATAAACTAATGTTTCCCTAGAGAGTTCGTCGCTACCACAGTACATGTGGCGATAATGTCAGATGATAATTATGTTCGGATGGAAGATTTTAGGGTGAAGAAGTTTAGACTGAATGAGGACGGAGAGAAGATCAACTGGTGACTCACTGCTTCGGTGTTGCCAACTCGAATATAGATTTTAAAGCTATATCTGCAAGAAAAAAGAGCTAAAAGGGAGCTAAATACACGCATCCCTTGATATAGTGTGGTTCGTTATAGCGTGATTCGCGATATAAGGCGGCTGGTTCATGGACCCCAACATGTTTGACTACGTTATCACCCACTCCTGAAAACCGCAAAATAAAAACAGAATGTCATCAAAAGACTTACTTAATAAGACTGTAATATAAAATGTCTTCAATTTTCAATCAATTAACTTATAATTACATGGTGTTTTACATATAATTTCAATTTTACTTACCTAATATTAGTGAATTATTTCATAAGTGAGAAAATGTGAGACAAATTAGATAAATTGAAAAGGAACTCTATTAGGAGCTAAAAGCTAGATGCAGACTTATGGGAGCCAAATTCACTAAAAAGGAGCTAGATCTAGCACTAAAGGTGCTAAATTGGGAATCCTGCAATGTTTTACCTCTCTTTCCCGTTCGAGGAGAGGGGCAACCGGCGAGACCGTAAATGTAGTAGCCCACCACTTGTGCAGAATTTCCCCATGAGACAGGGTACTTCAGTCAGAGGAAAGAAACTCGGTGTTCTTGCTAGACCCAGCTGCTTTCAATAAGAAATAGCGCGTCCTCAAAAATTGCCGCGCTAGTTGAAACCGCGTTAATCAAACGTAAAAAGCACCATGGGAAATAATGTGATGTATCCAGAACTTCAAATTTGAAAAAAAAATTAAATGAATTTGAGACAATTTTTAAATATATATTACCAAAGGATAATGAAAAAACAGTTTCAGGATGAGTTTATTGAAGCTTTTTTTATTTTTGGTAAATTTTAAAAATCTTGGTGTGTTTCACTTGTCACTGCTGTCAAATGTGCGCACACATGCACTGAAAGTCCCTACTATAAAAGGAAAAACCTATTTCTCTTTCTTCGCTCACTCTCTCTCTATCCTTCCTTTTTTAGAACACTATGCACTGATTAAAATTTGGTCTGAACGAAAAACTTTTGGCATTCAGAGAACTATCGATTTTTGTCGCAGTTAAACACTAGGAGAATTGGGTTGGGTTTAGTTACAGTACAATAATTAACTTTTCCATAAGCTCCACTGGCAAAATGACATTTATTTCTGTACAACCTAATATGAAAAATAACAGAACAGTGTCCTGAGATCTCTGGTTTAATGTCATGTTATTTATAATCAAATCCGCTCATTCTACACCAGTGATGCTGAGCGTGGGGTGCACACCCATTGTGTGGAAGAGGAAAACGTGGAATTTGGGTGTGAAGAACGGAAAGTGTTCCGTGGCTCAAAACTGGGTCGTGTTAAGGCTTGACTGATTAACTCCTAATTACACAATACTATTACTAGTTTCACTATAGATAGTAACGTATGCTATGTGTAAGACTCAACTTTGTGAGGTATAAAAGCGATGAGGCAATTGCGTTGTTGCTACTAAATTTCACATAGCAAAGAAATTATAAATATTTTAGTAAGTGCCATAAAAATTGTTTTATTAGAGTAAGGGGAATCAATCAAAGAACAAACACGAAAGATTTGGCTGAAGGCCAAGAATTTAATTTTAAATTGTATGTCAAAGCATATGAGAGTGGGTTTTTTTAGGTGGGGGGCGATTGTTACCTTTGTGCGTTAAATTAAAATATTTCCGCGTTAGATTTTGCTGCACTCTGGGACCTCAGAACAGCATGTTTTCTTCACGAATGTTGAAACTGTATTTTATTAAATTTAACTACAAAGGATATAAGTTAGGTTTGGGCTTAATGTTAGGGTTAGTGTTTAGGGTTAGTGTTTAGGTTGGGTTAGTGTTTAGTGTTAGTGTTTAGGTTAGGTTAGGTTTGGTGTTAGTATTAGGGTTAGTGTTTAGGTTAGGTTTAGGGTTAGTGTTAGGGTTAGTGTTTAGGGTTAGTGTTTAGGTTAGGTTAGGTTTAGGGCTAGTGTTTAGGGTTAATGTTTAGGTTAGGTTTAGGTTTAGGTTAGGGTTAGGGTTAGTGTTAGGGTTAGTGTTTAGGGTTAGTGTTTATGTTAGGTTAGGTTTAGGGTCAGTGTTAAGGTTAGTATTAAGGGTTAGGTTTAGGGTTAAGTTTATATAAGTCAATTACAGAACAAATGAAAGTACAACCTTGTCATTCTCTCAACTGAAAGAATTACGCCGTCCATATGTTTTGAATTTAAGCGGAAATGATATCAATTGCCTTTTTTGCCTCATGATATTTAATTAAATTACTTTTTTTTAATCTTAAGGGGGGCATCACATTTTATGAACGATCTAGGTGGGCCAGGGAACAACAAAAATTAAGAACCACTGTTGAACATGAGAGCCAATTATTCCCCGTCATTTCTTTCATCGGGAATTGTAGTCAACTTCGTTCCTCATTGAAACATTGTCAATAGGCAACGACTAATGTGTCACTATTCCGCAATCTCACACTTGCAAGTACCCAGAGAAGGTGCACTAACTGTTGACGTTCCAGTCATCCACCACCCTGTCCGAAAGAAGTCTTTTTCTAAAAGGTGTTCTCGAATATTGTTTCTGAATCTTCCAAGTTGGCGTTGAGCTTCAGTAAAAAATATGTATGGTGGAGTCATGTAGAATAATGCTGGTATTTCTTCTCGCCGATGTGAGACGTCTCATTGTTGGGTTGCACATTTACGGGGCTGAAATTTCTGTGGAAGGAAATACCGGAGAAAGGGCTCTCCCACGTGGCTCGATGGAAAGACGACAGAATTCGTTGATTTCAAGGAAAAGGTGTGTTCCTTTTATTTCTGTTGATAACTTCGATGCTGGGCCGGTTCGCGGATCACTCGAGGTATTAAATTCTGTTTCGGTTAAAATTCTAAACGAGTTGTTAAATTCTGTTCCTAGTTGCTTTACCGAGGGTGACCAAATAGGGTGATGCTAGTAGTTCAAATCAAGGCGCACTGGTTTTCTCCCCCCCCACACACTCTCTTCCCATCCGTCAGGGTGGATAGTGAAGCTCTTAGCTTGTTGACCCGTCGCTCCTGTGTGTCGGACTGATTTGAATCGACGTCCTAAAAATCCCGGCAGAGCTGATTGGTCGGACGCATTACCTTTGTTTCACTTGGTCGGCCGTTTGACCTATTTTCTAGCCCTGGGAACATGATATGGCGTTTGGGTCCCAATACTATCGCCCAAAACGTGCGAACATACGAACACACGACCTGAGTGTATTTCATTACAGTTACAATATTACCTGAAATAAATGTATATGCTTCCTTTAAATCTGCTTGCTTTCTTCTTTCAACTAAAGTTGGAAGAACAACTTCAGAAGTAGCAAGTTTCAGACATCTTCTCTGAACTGATTCCAATGTATCAATGTATCGTTTATGATATGGGCTCGTTACGTTTCATCTGAACATCTGCTCAAGATCGGGAGTTGAATATCACAATTAAGGAAATTCTACAAATGCGTCATGCACTATATGTAAGACTCAAAAGACCCATTATAGCTATTAGTATACTTAGTCTCCGAAAAAGAGTTATCATGTATACACAAGATATTGATAGAATAGATTTTAGTAAATTGTCCTCCTTGAAATTCCAAGGTGAAAACCAATAAACAAGTTATATATTGTAAGCGTTTAAATACGTAGAGATATTTGAAACATATCCAACTATTAACTATAAATACTCAATTGTTATGGAATTGTGAAGAAATATCTGTCAATTTTGCTGAGGGCCAACTTGTTGCCTGTGGTTATTTCGTGTTTGCCACCGGCACGATTGATGGGGTTTCGAGCTAAAGTGACGAAGAAGAAGAAGAAGAAGAAGAAGAAGAAGAAGAAGAAGAAGAAGAAGAAGTCTTTTTTGAATCGGTTCATAGCGTTCGTAAAGTTAGAAAGGTGGGATATAGAGAGTGGGCGAAGGAAGAGGAATATTACTTCTTTTTAACGTTACACTACGTCATATCCTTTTTTTAAATCAATTCTAGAGATACTTTAAATAGAAGGTACAAGATAGAAAGAAAGGAAGCAGACTATACAGTGTTTATAACTAATGTATACACTTCAAATATATATATATATTAGAAACCTTCAACTAAAACTGTCACCAAAACGGTCAACATAGGATTCTTCATTTCTCAAGTTGGTCTGGCTGGCTAGCTGGCTGGCTGGCTATTTATGTATGTATCACGTATACAGGCCGCACCAATGGAGCTAGAGGGCTGAAAATTTAATTATTTACTCCTTATTGTGTCTTGCAAAAAATGGTTTACCCCCCCCCCCTAGATTTTTAGGGTGGTTTCAATTTGCAATGTAAATTCATACTAAACTGATCACCTAGTTTGTGCCCAGCAGCATTCATGCTTGTTTCTCTTTTAAATTGAGGCTTTTTAGTGACCACAGCACAACAAAAGGTGAGCGAAGTAACTTATTCATTGATCACCCCTTTTCCCAATTTTGTAATTGATCATCCCAACAAGGCATGCTGCCAAAAGATGTTGCTCACGTGACGGTTTCTATTGCGTGACTAACTAGATCTGTTTATAACTTTTTCATTTACCAATGAATTATATTGCATTTTGGACGATATCTTTTGTTTTATATTTGATGCAATGATTATCTATTTTAGTCTCGGGCGTTTTAACGGCGATTAACTTTTATAGTTTTATAAAATGATAATGTATATTTGAAACAAAAAAGAAGAGACTCTATTCAAAACCTGCGACGTTGTATATACAACTTTTGACAGTATTTGGCAACATTTGTCATTGTCAACGTTTGTGCCAAATGTTGACAATGACAAATGTTGCCAAATGCTGTCAAATGCTGTCAAATGCTGTCAAGAATTGTATATACAACGTGGCAGGTTTTGAACAGAATCTCTTCTTTTTTTTGTTTCAAATATACATCATCATTTCATATGGCCATTCATTAAATCCTAACGACAAAAAGCAAACAATCCCCACAATTTCCAAACCAAGCACTCATAACATACGATATGATACATTAGATTCTTGTTTTTTATGCTTTGTCAGAAATTGCAATTAGTAAGTAATACTTTTGATAAAGAAAGTAATATTTTTTATAAAGAAAGTAATATTTTTGATAAAGTAAGTAATAGTTTTGATAAAGAATGTAATATCTTTGATAAAGTAAGTAATATCTTTGATAAAACAAGTAATATCTTTGATAAAATCAGTAATATTTTTTATAAAATCAGTAATAGTTTTGATAAAATCAATAATATTTTTGATAAAGAATGTAATATCTTTGATAAAGTATGTACTATGTTTGATAAAGTAAGTAATATTTTTTATAAAATCAGTGATATTTTTGATAAATAAAGTAATATTTTTTTATAAAATCAGTAAAATCAGTAATATTTTTAGTAAAGATTGTAATATCATTTGATAAATAAGTAATATTTCAATAAAGTAAATGATGACGATTAAAGTCACATTTATTACATCAATAATACATAATATATTTCCAAGATTTTTTATATATATCTGGAGAATCTAGATGTTTCTGGATGTTTTTTGACTCAATTTTAAATATAAACCCTGAAAGTATAGTTGACAACACTGCTAGTAGATATGGTTCGTTATTATCCGTCTTGGAACATGACTACCGTGGATAACAAGGTACTTCTGTACTTCCTCGATTCTTGGAAGAGATATTCATCTCAAGAAACTCCCAGTTTTTCTGCCGGAAGCAACTTTGAAATCTTTTTATAATTTCTCGATCTTCAGAATTACCTCTTTTCAAACACCTGGCATTTTCCTACCGAACTCCAGGAAGCCATTACTCCTTTGTTTATTCAAAATGTTGGTGGTTGCAGTGAACCATTAATAAACAAGACGATCTTTATGAAAAACGTTTGGGAAATCTAGAAAAGTATCTAGAAAAACAATTATCTCTTCAGTGTAGATTTTTATGATGTATTATCGACTATTATATGAAGCTTTTAACAGTAAAAAAGTGTTAAGCATATATATATATATA
>VCCN01000420.1:3041301-3053249 GCA_006491835.1 Architeuthis dux | reverse complement strand
CTCGTGGCATTTGTCTCAGTGACAGGAATTTGGAATTCTCCCTCTAGACACGGGATCATGGGATCCCCCTCCCCCTCCTGAATCCGGCACTAAATGACCCACAAAGGGTCGATGCGCCGTTAAACAAAACAAACAAAAAACAAAAATAAAAAACAAAAATGAACCCCCTTGGGTTCCTTAATAACGGGCGTCTACTGTATTTAAAAAAACAACAACATCTGCGTAGCGATCATCATCATCATCATCATCATCATCATCATCATCATCATCATCATTCTGGTGTCGGTTGTAGTGCATCAACATATCAGACATTCCCCGGAAATACTAATAGGGTTCATTATTTACACAAGTACCACTCTTCTTCATCCACTCGGAATATTTGAAGATATAGTATTTTATGTGCCTTTTGCTAAAGTTCCCCATCTGATACAATTACTACAAAGAGCTGCTGCTGCGGTTGCTGCTGCTTGTGGTGATGCTGCTTGTGGTGGTGCACTGAGTTACGCTCAACTGGAGTTACATTATCCAAATGGACGATTTTTATTCTTCATGTATCTGATGGACCCCAACAATTTAATAGCCGCTGCTGCAGGGCAATAAAACCAACGCCAGGCTTTGAGTGATTTCCGCCCTCGGCTATGGAACAACCAAAAGTGATCAATATCCATGTTTGATGCATGAAGGTTGCCAGATAGTTAGAGTCGTTTCTGGCCAGAAACACGCAAAATGGCCAAAAATGGCCGAATGCCAAAATTGTTTACAAAACATTGCAATACTACAGTATACACGAAAAATGAGAATTTATTAAAAATACTATTTCAACAAAGTTAACTTATTTCAATCAATTCCAATATTTCAATTTCCTAAAGTAGGGGTCCCGAAACTTTTTATACCATCGACCCATTCACGCAATCCTTGATCCCATATCGACCCTCAGGCATGTACAAAAAATAATAATAATTAAGTAGACGTGTAGTTGTAGACATGATTTCATTTCATTTCAGTTTGTTTCATTTGTTTAAATAAAAATGATCAAAAATTTCAATATGGCCAAAGTTCATGGCCAAATATTTTCATGTAGGCCAGATTTATCAAATTTGGCCATAAAATGGCCAAAATGGCAACCCTGACATTAAGATTTAGTATATGGCTTCCGAGCATGGACTAAAAGACCGAACTCACTGCCACAAGATATATGCAGATAAACACTAAGCTGTCGATGTTCATATATAATTGTCGGCTAGCCTTTTAGAGTCCGGGTGTTTTTCTTTCAAAATTAAAACAGACAAGCCTGACAGCTGCAGTGTCAACTCCACTCCTACTTCTATTCCGATTGAAGATGATTACTGCAACTGTTGTATATCTTTCAAAGATGATGTGTTGATAAACTACTAAGGACCTTTGTTTTTCAATATCAGGTATAATTAATAAATTACATCATATTTAAGGAGGAATATGAAAAGCAAACAAGATGACATAGAAGTGGGCGTGTCCGAGATCCAAAATTGGATGACATCATTCATGAATATTCCATTATTGATTATAAAGATTAGAGGAAATAAACTACACTGTATTTTCATATGAGGTTTTATTAATGAGAATTTACTACATTATAACAAATCCAGTTTTTTCAAAAAAAGAAATGAACACAAATATTTCCAATAGTGTAGTATTGGAAATGCAATCAGTGAAGAGTTGCCTCCCCTAAATTAGGTGAGGATTGTCCGTATTATTGTTGTTCTTGTTCTGTTCAAAGTCAACTTGTTCACAGTCAGCTGCAGCCTCCGACTTGGACTGGAGTTTGACTACAAGCATGTACTCTGCTTACAATAAAATCACTTTGAATACATCGATCCCCAAGGTTAAGCAACGTCGAGCGTGGTCAGTACTTAGATAGGTGACAAGCTTGTGATGCTGACCATTACTACTGTATCGTCACTAGGTGTCCCACTCCTGTCGCCTTGTGTCAAACTAACCTCTATATATACTGTAAATACTGTCGCAGAATATATTTGATATATAGCTTAGTTTGAGACAAGGCCACAGCAGTGTGGTACCCAGTGAGGATCATTACAGTATACCAGTGAGGATCATTACACTATACTTAATTCAGCATCAGAAACGGGTTAACCATTACAACATTGATTGTGAAACTAGGGTTTTCATGAAATGTTTAGTAATTTCACAAAATCCCTGGGGATTTCACGAAATCACTACTTCCACAATCTTACTGTAACAACGTCACTTGGATTTATTTTCACATATCGCAACCCGAAACAAAAAATACTTGTGATATGTGAAGCCCCGGCAGAGACGGCTGATGCCGAAGACAGTGTAAGGGCACTAGCTAGTTAATCACGCACTGCATTAGCAACCTCGCTAACTGACGTATGGCAACTCTAGGTTCTGACAGTGCCGGATTAATTATGTAGCATATGTTACGGGGCCCCGTATTTTCCAGGGCCCCGCGCTAAATGCTTCCAAGCTATCAATTCCGATCGGGTGATTCTGTACTTGCTCTATTATTATATGCCTGCAATGGGGGCGGGTGTGCACCCGGACCTGACCTGGACCTTATAATATAGAAAGAAGAGGCGAAAGAAATAAGTGTTCGCCACATGAAAGCAAAAAAAGCCAAACATACTTAAATATAGTTATGATACTTATGTTGCAAAGTGTATCTTTTTCAATCTGGCGATCTCGTAGTTTAGGTTCTCAAATTATCACGATTGTTGTGGTAATGGCACTGGTCTGACGCCAACTGTTAATTTGTTCCCATTTTTAGGGTTTGACTAAAACAACCTATATGAATCACTTAAATATGTATATTTTTTAAGTCGAAACTGAAGGATTTGGAACCCCGCCCTTGCGAAAATTCCTGTTAAGGTTAGGCGATTTTGGCCAATTATCCCTTTTAATTGGAGTTATTATTTTAATACAGTAATTATATATATATATATATATATGTTATACATGTACGACATATATGTTATACATTTACGACACATAAATACGAAGGTATTTGAAACTGAAGTCATAGCCGCTACATAATGATCAAGTCATACTATTATTGAATTATCAGACATATGTGTCGTATTATCTGGCTATGCAGCAATTAAAAATATGTAATTACTTTGCATGTAAAAAATGTATGTGTTTTAATATTTATGTGTATTTTCTTAATGTGTGGCCCCTTCATAACATATGCTACAGGCCGCATACTAGCTTATTGTGGTCTTGGATTCGGTTGTGCGTCGCAAATAAATATTCTGACAAGTCTCAACTGGATGAACATTTAGAAGTGATTGAAAAGAACGTCTTTGATTTAAACTGACATTTCTTTTGTAGAAGCTAATTGAACATTGTTAGAAAAACTTAAATTATATTCTTTCTTTCACTTTTCTAATATGCTTTCCCTTTTCTTTTCTTTATTTCGTACATTCCTTACTTCTTTCTGTCTTTCTTTATCTGTGTTCTCTTTTTTAATAGATCTTTATTTTTCTTCTACACACTTTTTCTTTGTCTTTCATTTAATTATGCTTCATTTTTCTTTCAATTATCAACGCTTTCTTTTTCTTTTTAGAAACCAGCAACCAAAACTGTCATGATAGGTCCACATAATCTTCTTCGGATATTTTGGCTGATTGGCTGGCTGGCTATGCATGTATCACACATACAGGTTGCACCAATGGAGCTAGAGGGCTTAAAATTTAAACATGTACTCCTTAAAAGAAACATTTTTTGTTTGTTTTTTACCCCCTCTCCGATATGTTTTTTTTTTGGGGGGGAGGGCAATTTACAATGTAAGTTTATGCTAAATTGGTCCCTTGGTTTGTGTCCGGCAGCGTTCATGCTTGTTCTTTGAAAATCCGGAATTGTTAGTGATCATTGGCCAACAAAAGGCGAGAGAAGTAACTTATGCATTGCTCACCCCTTTTTCCAATTTTGTAATTGATCACCCTCAACACAGCATGCTGCCAAAAGACGTTGGTGGCGTAACGGTTTATATTGAGTGACTAACCATACCTGTTTATTTTATTATTCTATAATTCTTTTTTCTTTTCTTCATTCATTAAGTCTTTCCATTTTCTTTCTTTTATTAGTTCTCACTTTTTCTTTCACTAATTCCTTCTTTTTCTTCTTTGTTTCTTTCCTTCGGTCGTTAAATCTCTTTCTATTCTCTTCCTATACTTTATTATTTCTTTCATTTACTCTCTCTTTTTATTTCAATAATTAACTCTTCCTTTTGATATTTCTTTCTTTTCCTTCCATTCATTAATTCTTCTTTTTTCATTCATTACTTATTCCCCTTCTCATTTCATTATTTTACTTCTATACATTTTCCCGAACAAATTAAAAAACTACAGCAACCAAATTTTAAAATCCGGCGACCAAAATTAAAAATTAAAAATACTCCCAGCAAATTAAAAAGCCACCCCATGATTCAGTTCGCGTGACTTTATAATTTGCTTGGCGTAGTTTTTAATTTGCTTGCTTTATTTTTAGATTGCTCGGGAAAAGGTGTAGTTATTACATCTCTCTTTTTATTCCAATTATTAATTATTTATTTTTTATCAAGTCTTTATTTTTCTTTTAATGATTAATTATTTCCTTTCCTTTCATTCATTATTTCTTTATTTTTCTTCCATTCATAACTTCTTTTTCACTTTCATTCATTCATTATTTATCTTTCTTCCCTTCAAAACTTGTTTTCCTTTCATTTATTACTGCCTTATTTTTCTTCCATTCAACACTTTTTTTCCTTTCATTCAGTATTTCTTTATTTTCCTTCCATTCATAACTTCTTTGTTTCCCTTTCATTCATTACTTTTTCATTTTCCTTCCATTCATAACTTCTTTTTCCCTTTCATTCATTATTTCTTTATTTTTCTATCATTTATTACTTCCTCCCTTTTTTTCATTTATTACTTCGTACTTCTTTTTCTTCCATTTGTAACTTCTTTCTTTTCCTTTTAATGATTAATTCATTATTTTCCTTCCATTTCTTAATTCTTCCTTTTCTTTCCATTTCTTAATTCTTTCTTTTTATTCTTTGGTGATTCTTTCTTTGTTTCCTTCGATCATTCCTCAAGTCGTTCCTTCCTTTCTTGTTTTCATCAATTATTTCCCCTTTCTTCTCTCGACGCATGCGTGTCTAATTAGATTTACCCCAGTCGCATACCACTGTTTGATCAATTACATTGACTTACTCGGCAATTTTATTTCTATTATGTTACCATCGAAGAAAATAAAATTATTCTTTTACCGACCAGGAAATTAATATTGATAGTGAAATAAATTAATTAACTGGGAAGTAAAAAAAATTATAACAAGCTATTAAAATAGAAAATCGACTCTCATCGCTGGAATTGTCTGAAAAATAGCGAGAAGAAATGGATTAAGCGTTTTCTGGTTATCAGATTTCAAAGAGATGCATGGTACGCCGACATAAAAGTTAGTAATGAAGTGGGTTGGTGTGAAATGCGAGATGGTGAATATCTATTTGAACCATTTTACTTCATATGCCACTGATTCCCAAAGTGTGAGACGTGGCTCCCCGGCAGAGTTGCCTGATTTGTCCAATTTCGGACATTGTGTCCTTTTTTTTTTAGCCCTGATGTCCGTTTAAAGATTTTAAGAATCGGACATCCAAAATTGTCTGTTTTTAAGGCCCCACTCAGCGTTGCCAACTTAGATATGTTATATCTAAATTTAGATATTTTTTGATGTTTTCAGATATCGGATATCAGTTCTAGCCACTTTTAGCTGTTAATTTTAATTATTGCGATAATGATCTATCTACTTTTAGCCACTTTTAGCGATTTATTATAATTATTGTGATACTAATCTAGCTACTTCTTTAAACTATTTTTAGCCATCAACTTTTTTCTGTCCAAATTTGACAGATTTCGAGTAAGGATGAGCATTTTGTCCGATTTGGTGTCCGTATTTGAGAAAACTGAACTGGCAACCCTGCTCCCCGGGGAGCCGCGGTATATTCGAAAACTTTAATAATTCCAGACAATCTTAATTCAATGCGCTGATGCACGGTCACAATGATAGGACGTGATATCTAACAGGCACATCGCAAATCAGTCAGGGCCCTATCTCTATGTGACTTTACGTCTGCAGAGGAATAAATCTTATTGAGCTGTCTTGCAACAATACATTGAAAACAACATTTGCCAACCTGGAATTAACCGAGTTTTGGATATCAGTAAAAGATGAATATCCTCTGCCAAGTGTTAAAGCTCAGCGAATCCTTATTCCATTTGCGACGACTTTCGACGCTAGCAATAAACAGGAAGCATTGTGCAAAAATCAACGTGGAACACGATATGAGGTTGGCTGTCTCTAGGTTGTTTCCAAGATTTGAGAAACTAAGTGGTGAACAACAGGCTCACAAGTAAGTCAATGCGCTGAGGCTGAGTCTTTGGTGGTAGCTGTGATAAAAAGAAAGTATCATGCAAATATCAACGTGGAACAGCGAATGAGGGTGGCTGTCTCTAGTTTGTTTCCAAGATTTGAACAACAGGCTCACCCATCCAACTAGTAATCATTATTATTAAAGAAGAAGAGATAACAAATATATAACTTGTTTATGAATTTAAATTACAGGATCCATTACTTTATTTATTATCTAACCTAACCCTACGAATGTAAAGGCAATTGTATTTACTGACTTAGGGAGCCGTGAAGATGTGTGGGAAGCTCAGTCCTACGCACGAGTCTTAACTGAAATGTAAGTCATTGCAGTACTATGACTGAACTGCGAATGACGGAAATTTCCTTCAGTCACACAATGGACCCTTCCACTTAAAGATAGCTTTCTTTGAGCCACCCTGTATAATCAAAGTTTCAAAACACGGCAACTGAGCTGCTCCGACCGCAGTTGATGGGTTAATCTCTTGTCCAGTCTTTTAGTTCCTTCACTCGGTATTTACTATTATTGTTGTTGTTGTTGTTGTTGTTATTGTTATTGTTATTGTTAAGAATCCTTGTAGTTTAAGCCCCCTGGAGTAGTTGTGATCTTGTAACTTACTCCTGGAATAGTATTCTTTCAGAGTTTGAACGACTTTCTTTCAAAATATTAAACGTATTTTCTGAATAAGCAGTGTTGCCAACTTTATTTTCGGTTTACATTTAATTTGAGTCAAAAAACATCTAGGAGCATCTAGATTCCCTATATATATACAATCTAGGAAATGTATTACCTATTATTAATACATTAAATGCGGCTTTAATTATCAACATTTACTTCATAAAAATATTGCTTATTTTATTAAAAATGTTACTTATTTTATTGAAAATCATCTAAATAGCAATTTCTAACATCTAGACGAAACAGAAACTATCTATGTTTAGTTAAAAAACATCTAAATTTGCAACACCTGAAATAACGTGTGCTGCAGCAGTCGAAGGATCATTAAATGAATACAGTTTTTATGATTTTTAATTGTTTTATTTTACAAAATGGGGGAATTCTGTTTTTATTTCTGTAGCCTATGTTATCCGTTGGATTGTGTTTTATTTGCATTAATATTTGTGTAAAGTTCAGTTCTTTGGTTTAGGTGTGCATAGACTTGCAACAGACATCATTTTCATATAGAAAAGTATGGGTCTTGATCAATACGCAAGCGAGCGACGCGAAGTATTGTACAAAGTATATAATAGTACTTGATAAAAAATAATATGAAGGATGGGCCTGTTGTGCTCACGCTCACAACCCCTTGTCTTCCGACGCCCTCTACCACCCACTTGCCCTCCCCTTAAATCTTCCCAAGTGGGTGGTAGAGCCCACTTTGAGAATCACTACACGACAATGTCCCGAAGCTTGCAGGTTTGGCCCAGATGTTAGAGAAAAGGAGACGAGATTAAAGATTACAAAGTGTTAAGCTGATCGATGATTCTTACTTGACATCGAGTGCAGCCGGGGCCGGCCCTAGGGTTCCTGCCGCCCCGGGCAAGTTGTATTGTGGCACACTTTAAAGCCTAACTGGGCTTGTCGTCAGTTATTAGAATTTCCTTAGCCAATTGTTTCTCTTGTTTCTTAACAGAAAGTATTTAATTGTCAGATATTCCTGGAAAATTAGAATTCACATCAGGGAATTTTCATATTTTGACTCTTTTTATTCTGTTTAATTTATTTATCTTCCCCATTTTTAAATTTGAATTTTGAAAAGTCACTAGTTGTACTCCAAGATGTTATACTTCAGAAACCTGGCAGGAGCCCCTAACACTTGTCGCCCTACGCGACTGCCCGTGTTGCCGATATCGATAGCCGGTCCTGAGTGAAGCAAAACATGTTATTTTAAACGATCCTTTCTCTCTGTGAAAACATCTGAAAACTCCTGCGAATAATATATATATATGCATTCAAAAGGCAGTGAAAGGCATTGCTTCTATAAAAGATTTCTGACCTAGTAGTACGTTTATCAAGAGCAGTCTCGAAAGAAGAGGGAAAAAAATGTCCATCAATCAGAAATGTCGATAGTTCCAATGATAAATCGATGAATGTCTGTGTTTTTTTTCTTAGTCAATGTCGCAAGTGTCAGTACGTATAACATATAGCCTTACTGGCAGGACTGGCTCGTCCATTAGGCGAACTATTCCGTTTCTCTCATTTTCTTTTTCTCGTTCGTCCTTATAGCGGGTGGAACATTTCTTTGTGTGTGTGTGTGTGTGTGTGTGTGTGTGTGTGTGTGTGTGTGTGCGTGCGCGCGCGTGCGCATGCCCCCAGGGCGTAATTTTTGACCGATGCTCACCAAATTCAGACAGGACGGGTAATATTAATATATCTCGAAGTACCTTTTGGGGATTTTACTAAAAATCATTTTATTTAAAAAAAAGGTTGTCGGTTCACGCTTGGTTACGCTTGTTCAGTTGCGCGTCTACTTGCTTTATTTGTTTTGTTCTTTTTCTATTTGTTGTGTATGTGTGTGGGGGTTTGTGTTTATATACAGAGTAAACGAATGTCGATGCTACTGGTTATTAAATAACACCAATTTGTACGGCACCTTATTCAGTGAGAGTGAGCAATTGCTGGAATCGATTATAAAGGCCATTTATCAGCCTGTTTGTTTGAAACAAATTCACTAGGCGTGGTCTTTACGAGATTTATTTTGGACGACGATTACTGTCATCTAAAAAGAAAAGCTTTCAAACCTGACGATCTATGATCTGTGTCGTCAAATCTCAAACAATAACCCGATTCGCTTCGGTGAAGATACTAAACGAATACTAACGTTGTTCGCAAATAATTCATGGACAGTAGCGACCATTGGACAATAGACAATGAGACTGTTTGTAACTACCAATTTATTTGTTTTAATATAAACGCATGGAAAGTAAAATTGGTTTCGACTACCCAGAGATAAGGCCACTCATCATTCGACCGATGATGCGTGAGACACAAGTACAAATCACATCCAACTAAGATCAGCCATTTATTATAACAACACTGTGACTAAGTCACTATTGAGAACGAGTGACGGACTCAATAATTCAGAGCACTGAAGTATAACATCTTGGAGTACAACTAGTGACCACCAGTTCTAGAGTGACCACCAGTTCTAGAGTGACCACCAGTTCTAGAGTCTGCTACAACCTAACTTGGACTAAAAGTAAGTCTTAGTATTAAGCAGACACAACGTATTTGGAACATCTGGTAAGTACAAACAGAATGTGGTAACTATGATATAGTTTAACCACTAAAGGTATAACAACACTGGAAACATAATAACGGGCGATGTGATATAATAATTAGCCAAGGGTATAATAGTTTTACGTATAAGTATTGTCAGCGGCATAACAGCAGAGGCACAACTGAAAGGAAATTGCATTTTATTTATACGGTTTGGCAATCTTATTACTTTTTACACTGTTGTGTAGTAAAAAAAAACATATTCTTGCATGCATGACTGAATGTATCTAGGTAGGTTTGGTTAGTATACATGCACCAGAAGACTGAAGCTTTCGATACATCGTCTCTCTCTCTCTCTCTCTCTCTCTCTCTCTCTCTTGGGTGAGACAGAGTTGCAAGGTTTGATTTCCCTGGTTACTGGGCATCCGTACTTCTTGTAATTAAAAAAAGATCTTTATAGTATAAGAGTCCCCGGCAGAAAACGGTTGAAATAGAGAGAGAAAGTGGCAATTAGTTGTGTATTGGGACCGTTAACTGCGAGATACACGAAATTCAAATCATAAAATTGTTAAAAACATTATATATTTTCAGTAATTAGGTGCCCAAGAACCTGTATAACAATTGCCATTCTAATTAGTTCAGCACTTCCGAAGTTCAATATTTTTGCATATTGACATACGGTTATTTACATATGAAGTGTAAATAAACAATCGGATTACCATTGTTCAATTCCTGGGGTTTTGTCAACATTATAGCCTAATTTCAGCAAAATAGGTCAAGATTTGAAACATTTTCCCAACGTTTTTGTTTATAAAATGTAAATAAATAATCGGATCGGCCATAACTCACCACCCCCAGGTAGAATCTCTCCGCATGCCTACATACAAAATTTCATTGAAATATATTAAGGATAACGAAGTTATCCAATTGAGAAAATGACACAGCAACGACGACGATGACAGACACCCATAGCGAATTATGGACCCCGGCTTTTCCGCCGGTGACACAAAGAAGGACAAAATATTCCCCGATACTACCTCCTTATCTACACACTGAATCATTAACTTATTATCCCGAATAAGTCTTAATCCTAAATCAAAGACTGTTTTTCTTCTTTTAAAATGAGAATGATTTTGTTTCATTTCATTCAGAGACACGATATTCAAAATATCAACTGCGGAAATACAAGATGTTTCTCAAAATGTCAAATATCGAAGACACATTTTAGACTAGAACGATCGGTAAAACTCAGACACAGTCGGCAAATTTCGATGTTGTAAATATACGCCATGCTTCTTTTTTTTTTTTAAAGGAAAGCCCACTTTAACCCTTTATGGGGCAAGTGACTATATATGCTCACCTGAGGACCTGTCAGCCCCAATCAAATATTGTAGCCACAAAGACAACATAATCCACACCAATGCGGTCTGCAAGCTTTGGGAAGTACACTTGTGCTTGAACAATGACATAACCTGTTTTGAGGCATACCCCACCCCATTAAATTATCCTGTTTAATTTGTAATTGTTTTATATTTTCCATTTTGGGTCACTTTTTTGGCAAGGCACCATATATGATCACTTCATCCCATAAACAAAATAATTTCAGAAAACTTGCAACTGAAAATATTTTGTAATTCGGTCTAGTTTAACATACACAAAGGTTGTTTTGATATCTAAAATATTATTTAGGGGTGCCCTATAAAGGGTTTAAAGAAACAGCCCATTACCACCTGTCGTATGATGTGGAGATGTAGATAAATAAATAGGCAGTGCCATTCCGCTGGCTACGGCTTCAGTCGTCCATGCTTGGGCTCAGCATATCACATTATTACTTACTCGGCCCGTTTGCGATATATGAAATAGACTTAGAGGTGACAAGCACCCGAAGTGGCGTCACTCACTTCAACCTGTGCTATCCTACCGATTGCTAGCGGGAGAGATGGGTCCATGCCTTTCCCAATGGCATTAGTGTAAATTCAACACTCAATGAATCAAAATACAGTATCATAATGCAAACTGATCATTGTAGCTCTAAAAATAACGAAAATATCAACTTTAAAAATGGTGCGTTCGGCTCTATTTGAATTTGTAGCAGCACAGAATATAGTTTCAGGGTGGTGTTTGCACGCACTCACATAGGTAATTGTCTTCCAGTTTTTCTTTTCAATGTGATATTTTTAGAGCAGGAAAGTAAGCGACTAAATTGTATTCATCAATATTTCCTCTTCTCTTCTGTCATCTCCGGAAGAACTGCACTATTAACTAGAAAGCACTCAGAAAGCACGTACAGTATCGCCCATAAATT
>VCCN01000420.1:2971629-2982532 GCA_006491835.1 Architeuthis dux | reverse complement strand
TTTTGGGAACTAGGTATACGGTAATGTTTCCATTGGTAGACACTGAACATAAAAAAGACCTGGAAACTGAGAAGTAGGTATACGCCGTACCCCCGCATACCCCCATTTCAATCACTGGTTATACAATAACAAATCTCACTAAATGTTAGGGTTGCCCCCCCCCTCAAGGAGCTAACAGCCACACCCAGGGCCCCTAAACTTCTAGCTACGTCTCTGAGAAAGTGTAAGATTTATCCTAAATAGAAGAAACGACCATTCTCTTGATGTGGGTGATCAAGATGTATATACAAGGTAGATGTTTGATTTACCGTATTTACTCGAGTACAGTGTGATCTCGAATAGAATGAGACCCCCACATGTTGTAGCTAAAAATCAGTAAGATATGTATTCACAAGAAATCCTTGATTAACGTCGTCTCATTCGGCGTCGTTAAGAAAAACAGATATAAATATTCGATAATATAAAATATTGTAGGTGGAATTGCGAATTAAGTGATTTCTCTGATTAGAGTATCAGTATATTAGTCACAAAATTCCTACACTATAATTAGTTACTAATGATGAATATAATACATTAAATTACCCCTACTTATATAGTTGTGTGTATGGTAAAATCGGTTTCACTTAACGTTGTTTCAGTTAAGGTTGTGGTTTCCAGGAACCTAACCACGATGTTAACCGGGGAGTTCCTGTTTATGTTAACATTTTTGTTTTACACTCGATTATAATGCTACCCCTCTCCCTGCCAAGTTTTGACCCTGATTTTTTTTATATGAAATTTCTCGCATTATACACGAGTAAATAGAGTAGATCGGAAAGATGGATAACTGGAGGGGAAGAAGAAAATAAGATAAAAGTGAAAGAGAAAGAGAGCGTTGGCGAGAGAGGGGGCGAGAGAGAGAATAATTTCTTTTTTTTTAAAAAGATAGAACAGTGGCGTTGAGGAGAGAGGGCGAGAGAGGGGCGGGAGGGAGAGAGAATAATTTTTAAAAAGAAAAAAGATAGAACAGTGGTGTTGCTGAGCAGGGAGGGGGCTATTTGAACCCTCCCCCAATGGAAGGGGGCTCTCCAAAAAGCTTTATAAATAGTAGCTCACCTACGGCAATTCTGACAAATCTCACTAAATGCTGGAGGGAGCCCCCTTCAAGGAGGCAAGTCACCCCCGCCCCAGGCCCCCCAAATCTCTGGCTACACTTCTGAAGATAGAAAGAATTTAGAATAAATGGGAATGTAGAGACAAGAAAAAAAACAGGGAGATATATCTCCTACTGCATTTCTATTGACAAATCCCATTAAATGTTGGAAGGGGGCCCTTCTAAGAGCCAAGGACTCCCCCTGGGCCCCCGAAAATCGCTGAAGATAGAAATAATTTAGTATACAGGAACTCCCCGATCAACATCGTTTCATTATAACGTCGCTAAGAAACAAATATATAAATATACGATAATATATAATATTATAGATGGGAATATGAATTAAGTGATTTTTCTTACTAGACTTAAGTTAGTCACAAAATCCTTACACTACAATCAATTAAATAACCCTTATTTTTATAATTGTGTCTATTGTAAAATCGGTTTCAGTTAACGTTGTTTCGGTTAAGGTTGTGGTGTTCAGGAACCTAACATTAATGTTAATCGGGGAATTCCTGTAATGGGAATGTATAGCGGCGAGAAAAAAAAATAAAACGGGGAGATTTTTCCAGGTATTCTGTAGCTCCCACCAGAAGAAGAGACGGCATAGATCCTGCTTGGATGTGACTGAAGCGGAAAATGCTGGTCGTCGTAACGGGGTGGTTGTTGTTATAGTAGCATTATCACAACGACGACTACGACGACGAAGAGGAGGAGGAGGAAGAGAATACATAGGGGGGGGAGGAGAAGGGAGAAAAGAATACATAGGGAGGTGGAGGATGAAGAGGAGGAGAAAGAGAAAGGAAAACATTGGAGGATGAGGAAAAGGAAGAAAAAAGGATACATGGGGAGGAGGAAGAGAAGAAAGAAAACAATACATGTAGGGAGGAAGGGGGAATGAGGAGAAAGAAGGAAAGAAAGCACAGTGAGAGGGGGAGAGGTAAGAGGAGGAGAAAGGGGGTGGGAGACGGAAATGAAAGGAAATAATACATGGGGGGGGGAGACTGAGGAAGAGGGGAAAGAAAATAATACCATGGGGAGGAGGAAGAGGAGAAGGAAGAAAATAATACATGGGGAGGGAGAAGGAAGAGGAAAATAAAGAAAAGAAAACGTTGGGGAGGAGGAGGAAGAGGTGGAGAAATAAAGAAAGATAATAATATATGGGAATGAGGGGCGGAGGAGAAGAAGTAGGAAAATAATGCATAGGGGGCTGAGGAAGAGGAGGAGAGAGAAAGAAAATAATACATAGTGGAAAAGGAGGAGGAGGAAGGGGAAACAACTACATTTATATAGTGAGGGTGCGGTAGAGGTGGAGGCGGCGTGATGCGTGTGTGCTCGCACAGAACGGAATATCACCAATGGATATAAGCGATCAGAACCTCAACGAACCAATACAACAACAACAAACATCAACAATAACAAAACAAAGATTATTCCTACGACTACTACATCTACTACTACTACTACTCTAACAACAATACCAATTTCACCAACTTTAATTATGACTGTTTTGACTACTAATATCATAGACTCGAAGAAGAAAGAATGAGACTACTAACATCGATGAGACTAGAAACCAAATCCAACAACAGCTCTACCAACACATGCACCATATTTAAAATCGAGAAACTAAAAAAACGATTGCAGCTACTACTACTATTACTATTCATGATTTTCCAACACAAGAACCACTACTAACACTTAAGTATTAGTAGGTATTAGTTCGACGCCCCGGGCTTTAATTTCTCTTTTATTCTTTCTATCTCTCTCTTATCTATCACTCTTTATATATATATATGTATATATAGGTATATATAAGAACATATCTTTCGTTAGCTTCTGCTATTTATTCCCAATACTGCGTCAAGCGGTGTGAGAACCATTTTACAAACAAGCCCGTGTACGGCGTGAAAGCTCGAGGACTTGCTACCAAACATTAACACACTCTCTCAATATATGTATATATAATATATATATACACACACACATATATATATACATTTTCGTTAGCTTCTGCTATTTACTTCCAATACTGCGTCAAGCACTGTGAAGTACCATTTTTACAAACAAGCCCGTGTACGGCATGTGAGCTCTTGAGGACTTACTACCAAACACTAACACTCTCTCTCTCTCTCGTATATATATATATATATATGTATATATAGATATATACAGATATAGATATATATATATCTTTCGTATACTTTCTGCTATTTATCTTTCATACTGCGCCAAGCTGCGTGAAGAACCATTTTTTTTTCTACAAATAAGCTCATGTACGGCGTGTGTGAGCTCTGGAGGACTTGTACTACCGAACACTAACACGACTTCCGTACTCTCCTCACCGGAATACCATCAAATACAAGACGTTGGTTTCACGTTGACTCCGTACCGTACTAACTGCTTCTTCGACTTTCCTTATTCCTCTGTCTTCTTTCAACTAGCAACAGTGAGTACGACGAGGACAGAAGACACTACTACAACGAGAAAAGAGGATTGTTATTATCCAACAGTGATTGGTGGCTTTCACTGGCAATCAAGTGACAGCAAGTCTCCCCAATACTCCAGGACACGTTTTAATACTCTTGCTGATCTTAGTAGCGCTGTCGCCGGATTCCTATTATTCACCGGATTCTTATTATTCTCATTATTATTCACTGGATATCAAGTGACAGCAAGTCTCCTCAGTACTCCAGGACTCCCCCTTCCACTTCAGTAGTGCTGTCGTCTGGATAATCAGTTCTTCTCCCCCCGCCCCCCCGAATCCCTTTTATTATTCTTATCATTGCATTTACCTTTGCAACCAAGAATACATACTGAACAGTTATCCATGCAACATGTACCACGATAAAAAAAAACATAAGTAAAAAAATAAATAAATAAATAAAATAAAATAAAGATCGTGGACGCGGATATCTACCTGTTTTAGATCAACGTTATTCATTTTATCATCGTTATTACTTATTCACTTTACGCAACAACCAGTTTACTTGTATACAACCAACCGCCGTGATCATTACTCTGCTCTCTGTCTCTGATTGTGCTCGCTCCTTTCCGCAAGTCAACACCGATTCTCTTGTTTTAAAAGGATTATATAAAAGACATACAGAAGACACGAAAAAGAATAGAAAGAGAAAAAAAAACGAAGACCATACCCTGACCACATTCGCTTGTTTTCAAAAGGATAGCATAAATATAAAGAATACAAGAAACAGAATCGAAAAAAGGGATACCCTGACCACCCGGGATATATATTTAAAAAAATGAGAAAAAAACACACCCGCAATTACAATAAATACTATAATACACGACGTTCGAAGTACAACACTAATAATAATAATAATAATAATAATAATAATAATACCAATAGCGACATAACAACGCCAACCTCACCATCCTTACCTTCTTTTTTTCAATTCTCTTTGTGGTTTTGTTACTCTCTTCCTCTTGTGATCACTCTGTCGGTTTCAGAAACGATGTTCTATACACATGTCTATTTAGCTAATTCGCCCGTAGTATAGAACACTATTATAGCAATTTGAAAACACTGGATTTACTATTATAGAGATTTGAAAACACTGGATTAACTGCAAAACAAATATATATGGAATATATACACCCGTGTTGTTGGAGCTGCAATCTTTGCTAAGAAGTGATTTAAAAACAAATATACGGAATCTATACACTTGTGTTGGAGCTGCAATCTATACATCTAACGACTGCCCTAATAAGTGATTTGAAAACAAATATATGGAAAATATACACTCGTGTTGTTGAAGCTGCACAATCTTTCCCAATAAGTGATTTAAAAGAGAAAAAAAATGTAAAGAATTTGTTGAAATACCACAGACTTCAATTTGAACGAAACAAAATTCATTTTCTTAACAGTTGCGGTATAGAACATTTATAGTTCATTTTCTTTAAATTCAACAATTTTTATTTCTTTATTTCTTACGTTATTTCATTTGAAGGAGTAATTTCTTTTTTTTATTATAACAATAATTTTTACGTGCACCTTTTTATCGTTGTACAGTGAAACAGCATAATCTAAAGGGATATTAACCAAAATCTTTAACCGTATATGAAATATATTTTCTTAAATTTTAATAACGTCAACTTATCTATCTGAATATATCTACCTATCTGCATATCTATATCAATCTATCTGTTTGTCTATGAACACACATTCAGATTGACTTTTACTGTGTGCACACATCTTCTCACAAATACATATACGTCATACGCGCACTCCATACATATTACATCCATGTTACCCGAGTGAATGACCCAACATATATTCTTCTGTTGAAAATATAATCCGTCAGCCTCGTGCTACTTACACCTGTAAGTAAAAGAAAAAAACCGTAGAATTATCTACACATATTTATGTATATACCGAAGAATAGCTACTCAAAAAACGAAAACCCATGGCTCGTTATCCGTGGATACTGAGGGAGATTACCTTTTGGATTTTAACCCCTTTGATACAGTTAATGACTCTACACGCAGTACCAGGTAAGTTAATTGCTTTCCAGCAGGTGCAACAAAAAAAGACATCTTTCAATTTAAAAAAAAGATTTTCTTTTTAATTTATAGTTAAATCCAGCTGTTTATGCCGTTTTAATTCAAGCTCAAAAGAAAATAATTTCAACACATTAAAATATACTGTACTCTAATAATATATAGATAATTTTAACTATATCCAAATAACCCATTTATAAGGAAAACGATACGATATTAATAACAAAAATATCTACTCTCTTACTTATATAGTTATGTACGAATTTTCCCGGTCTCATTGCAGCTTTTGCGAATGTATACAGCAATACCTTGAATAGTGCGGGTTTTGACGTAGCACAGTTACGGTATTGCTGTAATTAAGTATAAGCTGAAAAGAAAAACACATTAAATAATAACCTTGAACAGTACGGAACATTTTGTAACGAAATAACCGTACAAGTCAATGTTTTAACTCCTTTTATGAGGAAAATGACACGATATTAATAACAACAAATCTATCTACTCTTTTACTTATATAGTTATGTACGACTATTTCATGTCTCATTGCATCTTTTGCGAGTGTATATACAGAGCCGTCTTATCGCACGAACACACTGGGCAGTTGCTCGGGAGCCGGTTTTAGGGGCCCCGAAATTTAATTTCAAAAGTAAAAACCCCGATTCTTAATGTGTTGGGGGCGATTGCTTTTTCTGGGGGGCGAGGGCTTTAAATATTCTTAAGATGGCCCTGTGGTGTAGGTCCGCGTGCATTTCAACACATTAGATTAGACTGTACTGAAATAATATCTACATAATTGTAACCACTTCCAAATAAGCCATTTATAAGGAAAATGATACAATATTAATACCAGCAAATATATTTACTCTTTTACATATAGTTATGTACGAACTTTTCATGTGTCATTGCACCTTTTGCGAATGTATACACCAATACCTTGAATAGTGCGGTTTTGATTAGTGTGTGTTTTGATGTATGGTTAAAGTATTGCTGTACAAAATAATGTAAGTATAAGCTAAAAAAAAAACATTAAATTAGACCTTGTACAGTACGGTTTTGAACAGTACGGAAAATTTTAGAACGAATTAACCGCACTAATCAAGGTATACCTATACACAGTTTTAACTATATCGAAATAACCCCTTTTATAGGGGAAATGATACGATATATTAATAACAAATATATCTTGTAATTCTTATTACAATACTAATTGTTCATGTGGCATTGCATCTTTTGCGAATGTATACAGGGGCGGATCCAGGACCCCCCTGAGCCACCCCTCGCCCGGATCCGCGCCTGTTTAAAATGTGATAAGTGCGTGTGTGTGAGGAGGCCCGCGTGTATTACACGTTTGTCTCATGAACTGAAACCTATGCAAAGATGCCGGTCAGTAAGTTAAGAACTACTGACCATGCAATTCAAACAACGAACTCACAGACACAAACACAACATTACATGCATATCACATGTGTTATAGCAGGGCTTCTCAAGGTATGGGGTCGCGACACCTCCCAGAATAGGGGTTTGCGTAAAAAATATTTTGTAATGGTTCAATGCTATATACTAATTTTTAAAAGTGTTATAGCAGGAGCAGGGGGGGGGGGCTGACGCTAAAATATTATTGGGGGTCGCAGATAGAGACGTAGCTAGAGATTTGGGAACCAGGGGGGCTTGGCTCCTTGAGGGGGATTTAGTGAGATTTGATGAAAAAGGAGAATTTGCAATAGACATGCATTATCATTCAATTAGTGATGAATAACCCCAAAGACTGAACTGTTATTTCTACAATTCCTGTATATACAAATATATTCTTGTTATTGTATAATGTCAGTAGAAATTAGGTAGGTTAACTACTATTTATAAAGCTTTTGGGGGGGTTGTGGGTACATTGGGGGCCCGAGAGTGTTTTCAAATAGCCCTCTCTCTTAGCTACGCCTCTGGGGCGCAGACATATTTGACAACCTTTTCTAAAGAATAATCCTGTAACTATTTTATTTAAAAATTCTATTCGAAAATGTACTTCTATTGGTGCTCATTGTAAAAAAAAAAAATGGCTCGATGCTATTCACTAATAGTTTTAGTAATTCATCTATTTCGTAATAAACACCGTAAAACTTGATATAGATTATAAATACGTTGCAATTTTGGACAATTATCTTTTCCTTATTTGTTTCTACGTTTAGTTACTGTTAGATTACGACGAAATACTAATATATAGTCGTCTTAGTACCTATTGCTTATATAACAATGGGCGAGGGGTCGCGAAAGATTGTCTCATCAGAGGGGGTCACAAATGAAAAGTTTGAGTACCCCGAATTTTGATATATATTTTCATATTGTAAACTACAGGATGAACTTATTTTATAACTTTATATTTTTCTGATATTAATCTGGAGTGATTTTCTAGGTGTCCCTCGCCCCAATATCAGCCACATTAAATCATAAGTATAGCACATTTATATTAATGTTGACTATTTACCATCAACATTTTTAGTTGATTTTTATAAAAAACTAAAAATCAAAGGTAAATAGTCAAAGTTGATATAGGCTACAATACTTCATCTAATAATAAAATAACTAACACTTGTATTATTAAAAAACCCGCAGAATCAGTAATAATTCAAATACAAATATACTCTTTGCAGATGGCACTGGCAAATGCACAGAAAGGCTGAACATAACATAGAAGTTTCTTCAATAAGATTTAATACTTGAAGTTAAAAATAATAGACATATATATTCGCTAAACTTTACACAGGAGACTTCCATTATTATGACACCATCGCTGATTTAAGTGTCGTTAGTACGAATTTGCCGTTATAACGGGTAGATTTCATATGAACTGTATAAATACAGCAATACCTTGAAGAGTGTGGTTTTAATCAGTGCGGGTTTAGATGTAGTCCTGTTAAGACATTGCTGTACAAATTAATGTATCTAAGTACGAGCTGAAAAATAGCACATTAAATGATAAGACCTTGTACAGTGCGGTAAATTTTGGAAATAATTAACCGCACTAATCAAGGTATACCTGTCGTGAGAAACCAAAGTTACAGTAGACTATTATTACAGCACCCTCACAGATTTAAGAGTCGTTATAACGGCAAATTCGCTATAACGGGTGGATTTTATATGAAATGTATAAATAGTGATAAACCAAAAAGTACAGACAAAAATTACTTTTTATTACCTTTTCACAGTGTGTTACTTTGGGCGGGATTATTTTGAAGGTTTACTAATTTTAGTTTTAAAAAATAATGCACTGAAATCTTCATGTGCTGTTGCTGCAAACATAGACTTGCGAGAATATTAAAATCAAACGTGCCGCTAGAACGCGTGTGTCATTGACTAGTGCCGTTAGAACGAGTGTCGTTACTCACGAGAGTGTTCTGTATGACGACCATTTATAGAGAACGTAGCTAGGATCGAACTCACTTGACTAACTCGCTAACTACAGCACTAAACCTAGCTTTACAGATACAGATACATTTTTATGTCCCTCTCTCTGGTTTTATTTAAGTTTCATGAATGTAATATTGACAATGTTTTTCTCGAAGCAGTTGCTCTCATAACCAATTATGTCGTTATTTTCCCTTTCATTTCTAGAACGAAACTACCATATATACTCGTGTATAAGTCGATTTAGCGTATTGGTCAACCCTTGATTTATATTCATGAAATCATTAACGTATGGTATGTTTTTTTTTGTTTTTTTTAAAGCCAAGCTCCGCTCCTAGTTCTCAGATGAATTTCAATCATACAAAATTATCACTCATGTATAGGTCGACCATCAATTTTTGTCTAAATATTGGTTTTCCAATCTCGACCTATACATGAGTATATCCGGTATATTCTTAGCAGATGGGGCTGGCAAATACGCAGAATAGTTGAAAATAAAACAGTTTATTTTAATAAGTTTTAATACTTGGAGATAGATGAAATAATAAGACATATTCGATAAACTTCTAACAATCATTTATAACAAAGCGTGGATCGAACTCACTCGTCAGACTAACTCGCTAACCACAGCATTAAGCCTATCGTTATATACAAATGAATTTTATTTATCTCTCAAAGGTTTTATATAAATTTCATGAATATAATATTGACAATGCAGGGGAATGCGGTCCATTATTTTTTTAATTATTTTACTATGTCTGATTAATTAAACAATGGATATGTTTTTAAGGTTAATTTATGATTAATTGGGGATTTGTTTTATTTTAAAAAATATCTAGGTATTTAAACAAAGAAGTTTAATTGTGCTTTACCAGAGGGGGCGCTTGCATGTATAGTTCGACCCATAATTTTGTTTTCAAAATTCGACCTATACACGAGTATATACGATAAAATAACTAATTATTTTCTCACTAAGTCTTTTCTCACCTTAATTGTATGCCTCATATAAATTTTGGCCATCGTAAGAATTCAGTTTCAAAAATACACAGATCATTCTCAGGGACGTACCCTATGATTTATACTGGGCGGGGGGGGGGCGTGTAAGCCTCTAATTTGCCGATAAAGTGGTGAGTAATTTGAAATTTGAATTGAACATCAAGAAAAGCTGAAGAAATTGAACATGGCCTACGCATGTACACAAAAAAAACACATCCATTCCGAAGATACATTTCAAAGATCTTACAAATTCACTAGATTTCTTTAAGTAAATCATCTCACTAAGGGAAGAGATTTTCCGACAGAAAGAGTCTTGGGAGGGTGCGGCAGCCCCCTGCACCCCCTATTCGGTACGCCCCGGCCTATAAATTTTTGCCATCGTAAGAATGCAGCTTCCAAAAATGCCACAGATCATTCTTCTCGATAAACTCGGAACCACAGAAAAAGAGAGAAAAGAATACAAGTGCTTGTACTGCATTTTCACTTGTGGAATTTGGGGAAGAAAACACAACCGTCTCACACGTTAAAATCATCATCATCATCAACAGCAGCCGTCCTAAGACCACTGCTGGACAAAGGCCTTTAACAGCTCCTTCCATGTCGACCGTTACTGCGCTAACCTCAGCCATGTCTTACCTACGAACCTTTCTATCTAATCTCTCCAGCTTGTCTGGTCTTCTCATACTGCGTTTACTATCTTTAGAGCGCCAATCTGTTAACCTTTGGCACCATCTGTTACCCATACTTCTTGCTAGGTGTCCAGTACATTGCCATTTTTATCTCCTGATTATTTCTATGATATATTTTACTTTGGACTGTTCGCTGACCTATGTTCTTTTTCTATCCCTTAGTGTTATA
>VCCN01000420.1:2931329-2945565 GCA_006491835.1 Architeuthis dux | reverse complement strand
TCCGTTGCCAAAAAATCTTTTCGTAGGGGTGTACTCATCTTTGGACGGTAACATATTCATATTTTTTAGATTCAATGCTGTACAGTTTGGTCATAAATAATACCTGATAATATCCGTTTTGATTGTGCAATGTTCCACTAGAAATAATAAAATCCTGCTATATTTGGTTTAGAAGAAAATTAACTTTCTATAAAATAGTGGTAAATGTCAGAGAAGAAAGGCAAATTCCAGAAAAAATAGACAAAGATAGATTGATTTGAGGGACACAAATAATGTAGAAAATAAAAACATCTTTCATGATAAAGCTTTAAAACCTACTGTTAATTCCCTTTTGTGACGAGTGCAAGGAGAATTTATTCTTCAACCCGAAACTAATTTAAGTTTTCAATTGGCACTATCGAATGGTGAAAGTTGAAAGAATTCTTTTCGAAGCAATTGTCTTCATAATCATAATTATTTCGTTGCCTTTCTCTCGTGGTAACTGTCCCACTACGAGACTATTTGCCGTGATATTAATAAATTCGTTTTTAGCAATTCATTTGTAGACCACAAAGAGAGACTAAGCAAATATTGTTGAAGCATTCTCTTAACACATTTACCTCAAATCCCCTGTGTCGTTTGAATGAATTTCTGCTCGAGAAATTTTACTTTCAAATATGGCTTCTACCCATCTGCGCATGCGCAGCTCACAAATTATCTATTGTGCAATTCACAACGACACAGACACTTTTCGCACGAAACACTGCCTTAGTTCTGAAATGGCTTTCATGGTTGCGTTATAAAATGGCCGATATATGACTAATTTAATTTTAGAGGTTGATGACGTTGGAAGAATTTGGTTTAGAAACATTCGCGTCTATTTAACGATCATATAAATCTTTATAAATATAGATATTCGTACCAAGGGGCATCGTAAATTTTACAAGTGCAAAAATGTACTTACTGCAAGAAATTTGTATTATAGTGTAGAGCTGGAAAGTCGGTGTTTAGCTTGAAAATCATGAGTCTAAATCCTGGCTTTCATGTGAGCTCGAAACTGTCTTTCAACGTGTTTCCATAAGATGTTCAGCATTCACATGGAAAGGCCACCAAACAGCAGAATATAGTAGAGGAAAAAACAGGTCAGAGATATCATAGAAGCCATTAGGAGGCTTAAAGTAGCAATGGGCAGGCCATGTTGCAAGGATATCAGACAACTGATAGAAATCGTGACTTACAACATGGGTACCTTGAGAACATGGGCCTAATTGTGGATGGCACAAAAGTAGGACAGCGCCCCTGGGAGCTAGCCACGGCGCAAACTTTGGGAATTACTGGACTAGGAAGTCGAGTGAATTTCTAAGGCTGCACTTTTGTAAGAATATTAACCGATTAACTGCGAATGACGGGAATGTCCGTCATTGTCATGGCTAACTCAATAACATTTCTGTTTTATTGTGATTTGTGGCAACTTTTCTATCTGTGATTGATTGATTTGTTTAGCGGCATATCAACCCTTGATGGGTCATTCACTATCTATTTGACATAGAGTCTTAAACTTCTGCATGGACCTGCCGCTCGGTGCAGTTTAAAATTCCCAAAAATAGTCTTGCGACTTTGGTGAAAGTTTTTTTAAAAAATGGTCTTGCTGTTATTTTTTTAAAAACTAGAGTCTTGCAAAAACAGATGGTCCCTGTTTGGTGTGTGTGTGTGTGTGGGGGGGGGTCTTACCCCTCTACAGGGGATGCAGTCGGCTTATTCTAGGCCCCAGCTGACAAGGCCGTTTGTGAATCAGGGATTGTAACTTGCAATGGATTACTTTCAATGGATAAAGGCTGTTACCAAGCAAAGGATAACGATTAATCTTCACCGCCTTCCGCAGTTAATGGGTTATGGTGACAGCACAATTTGTTTTAGTAAGGTGAGAACCTATTAAATGTCATTGATACATTGCTTGTAAACTTTACTTTTCAGTTCAAGTGAAAGAGAAATTGTCTGAGACTCGATAAAATCCAAGACCACTTGAAGGAATCAAGTATGATAATGTTTTCACAAACAATTATTCTTCAAAACCTTTTAAATTTGTCTCAAATTTAATTCACATAATGAACTTCTATTTGCAACTCAGACCTTCTTCTTGAATGCAAAAGGTTGTATTACTATCCAATAGAAATATGTGAGGTTAGTTTGCTAACCATCACCCCATGGCAAGGCGCCTACGATACTTGAATATATGGAAATATAGGAGTATGCGTATGGATTCATCCCCAGCGCGAATGTGTGTGTTATAATATATTTAATGCATATGATGGGGATACATAGCGAGAAAGAGAGGAACTCGGTTCAGCTTAGGTCACGATTAGCTTCCTGAAGGTGAAGTATGTGCATTTAATTGTATCCAAAGTTGACGAACCGGTTTAAATGATTTACGTTTTTTCTTATCTGCAAGCGTCTTCAGAGAACCAAACAAAGAACCGTTTGATGCACCGACCATAATTAAGCGTTCATTTATTCTTCTAGCAGACTGCTTGCAATAAATTATTTTAATGCTTACGAGTTATAAAGCATGAATAGAATGCTTTACATATTCTATTAACCCTTTGCTCCTTTCATCTAATTTCAAACAGGTCTGGTTAGTCACTCAATAGAAACCGTCATGGGATCAATGTTCTTTTGGCAGCAGGTTAGGGATGATCAATTAAATAATTGGAAGAAGGGGGGCGATCAATGAATAAGTTACTTCTCTCGCATTATGTTGGGCAGTGATCACTAAAAAAGAAATCTGAATTTTCAAAGAGCAAGCCTGAATGATGCTGGACACAAACTAAGGGATCAATTTAGCACAAACTTACATTGCAAATTGAACTCCCCACTAAAAACCTATTATGGGGGTAAATTTCAACAGCAAAAAGAAAACTTATTTTTTTTTAGACATACTAAGGAGTAAATGTTTAAATTTTCAACCATCTAACTCCATTGGTGCGGCTTGTTCGCCTAATGCATACATACATAGCCAGCCAGACAGACCAACTTAAAAACTGAAGAAACGTTTGATGACAGTTTTGGTTGACGCTTTCTAATTTAAATGCGTTTAAACAATGCTAAGTAAAAATTCCCTTACGCTGGCTACGGCTTCAACCGTCTTTGCCCAGGATCCACATGTCACAAGTGTATCTGTCTTAGCTCCAGTTTGCAATATGTTAAATAGAATTAGAGGCGACAAGCGCCCGAAGTGGCTTCACCCACCCTTTTTAAACCGTAGCTTGGCAAGGAGGGGATTGGTTGATTCATGCCTTCCCCAAGAGTACTAATACGAAGTGGACACAAACTATCTCAGCCGGAGTTTGAACTCGGCTCGTCGAGTCTCTCTGTGCTCTTAACCACTCGGCCATCCCGCACATCCTAAACAATGTCAACGTATGGGGAATTCTGAAACGACACAAAACGGTCAATATCTCGAAAAATACAAACATTATTTATTCAATTGAAACGGAACCTTGTCTAATAGTGTTTATTATTAATTTAAGAATTGCCAATAATTAATCCTTCCCGTCGGTCTTAATCGCAAAGTTTTCACGGTTTGCATGAAATATTGGTGATTATATATTTGAGAACGTTGTTCCACTTCGCCATCACTTCATGAATTTTCCTTTCTAGTTCATCAGCTGTGTTGGGGGGGGGGGGGTTAATTCGGAAACGCCCACCTGTTGATCAACGCATCGGCATTTTCTATAAATCGGCATTGCGGAACATTTGTTGCATTATCTTCCTTCGAAATCACACAAATGTGTTACGATTCCAAGTAGTTAACGTCCGTTTTTGCATAATGGCTATTAGTTCTGTCCAGCCAGAACACACAACTGTCCACTATTCCGTTTTGCTGAAGCAAAGGTAGTAACCGCTTTTGCAAACATTGCACTTTATACAATCGTTGGTTGATGGCTGTACCTGTCGTCATGTAAAGCATAGTGATACGCCAGTACCACTTATGGTGGACCATAATCCAATTTTAAATGGCCATTTCTCACCCATATCGTATTTCGCACAATTCGGAGTACTTTCAGGATCTGCAGAATAGAAACCATGTCCAGAAAATTGTGTGTAGCAATTCCTCGTAATGTACGTTTCGTCGTCCATCACTATCAAAGTCCGGGCAGTTAGACCAGTAAATGATGTCTGTACCGGCACCCAAACGTGGTTTTTATTTCATCAATTTTCTGGTCCGAATCCATCGGAACTCGCTTTTTCTTGTTGCTTTTAATACCGTGATGCTCCTTTGCTGTTTGAATGACGGTTTTGTTATCCACATAATAAGCTTTCGTAAGTTGTTTATAGCTCGCTGATCTATGGAGTCCAATTTCACAGGTATTGAATTGTTCAGCCGACCGTCAATAACATGCCCAAATTTCTCATACATTTTTACAGCTATGGTACTTTTGTGAAGCCAACATTTTTTGAATCGCTCATGGAGCTCAGACGGAGGGATTCTGTATTTATTATTTGTTGAGATATTTCCCGATACGTCATTTTAAAATTGACTAGAAAATAAATTGGTATAGTGGGAACACTTTATGTAATAAAGATACGATGGAATAATAATGAAAGTATATAAATAAAAACAAACTACAGTAACCTAGATGCCACTATTTTTGAATGAAGGACCAGGGAAAATTGTTGCATAATTAACTCCCCATACGTTAGTCGTTTGGAAACCAAAGTTAAGCAACGTTCTACATGGTGCCTATAAATTCCATAAGCTTTGAAGAAAACATTCAAGTTACAGTGGATTCCGCTTAATAGGACCAACGGTTATTAGGACCAGCCGCATAATAGGTCCAATCTTGTATGAACCGATTCAAACGTATGTAATCATCGCTAATTTGCTTCGTTTATGACCAATGCGCCGTTTATTTGGCCCAATCAGCGGTGCTACCAAATTAACATTCAATTTAATAGAATCTGATAGAATTAGTCAAAATGTATCTTTTAGTTCTCCAAACAACTATCTTTCAAATATGTTTAGCTCGTAACTCAAATGTTCAAAATAAGGAAAATCCAGTATTTTGTGCATAAAAGCTTAAGTTGTTCGGTTAATCGGACCAGCCGGTTATTGGGTCCAAAATCGTTAGTCCCGATGGAGTCCTATTAACCGGAATGAACTGTATTTGAAATTCATTAGAGGACAAAGCAAGGCGGCTGTAGTAGGGACGCATATTGATAATCCATTATGTGATCCAGAAGCAGAAGAAACAAACAAGCATCGGGATTTAGCGGAATCAGATCATCGACACAACTGACACATCGAAAAAGAATGAGTACAAACCGAAAGATTTTCCAAAGAAATCACCCCTGCTGATTCGGTTAGGTGAGTGATCCCCAAATTGGGGGCGCTGGAAGACTCAAGGGGTGCTGGAAGGCAAGAGGACGGTAGGAGGGCGTTGGAAGGCAGGTGGCGGTAGATGACATTGAAAGTCAAGGGGGTGGTGGAAGTTTTATGAGGGGGCAAGTGGAGAAGAAAACAAATTTTATTTTCAATATATCATTTTTTTATCGACTATACGGGGGTTGCTGATGAAATATATGCTCTAAAGGTGGGCGGTAGTCCGGAGAAGTTTAGGAAACTCTGTGTTAGAGCAATGGTTCTTAAAGTCCCAGATCACCCCCCCCCCTGCGATCCTAGTTTTCCTTAATTCATCCCCCGTTTTGAATTGTCATCTAGTAATCTTTTCACCATTGTACGTTCGTCCTCTGATTGAAACTGCTCCCCACTTCCTCCCCTGGCAAAAATTCTTCCCCTTTAGGGAGAGAGAAAACGCGAGCGATGGTAGAGCACAAAAGCAAGGGTGAAAAAGAGTCACATTCATTCATTTCATGTCGCTCACAGCCAAGCAAGTCAGATGGTTCCGGGGAAATTTGTTTAAAATCTTGCGACTTTGGTGGAAGGTTATTTTTCTTTTTCAATTAGTGTCTTGCGACTTTGGTGAAAGGTTATTTTTATAACTAGTCTTATGACTTTGGTGAAAGGCAGGGGATGCAGTCGGCGCATTCTAGGCCCCAACCGACAGGGCCAGCAATCCAGTCAGACCATTGCCTAATGAATGAGTTCATGAATGATAAATATGTGGGTGGCAGATATCCTATTGGCTCATATATAGTCCCCCGT
Source organism: Architeuthis dux (assembly GCA_006491835.1). Classification (NCBI taxonomy): domain Eukaryota; kingdom Metazoa; phylum Mollusca; class Cephalopoda; order Oegopsida; family Architeuthidae; genus Architeuthis; species Architeuthis dux. The sequence continues at coordinate 2,939,423 of VCCN01000420.1, read as the reverse complement.
ATCTGAATTCTTTGTCAATGATGGGCTTGAATTATATTATGTTCTTTGCGTTTACATCTTCATCCAGCAATTGATTCCAATCGTTGTTTACTATTTGGCTGACATAGCGTTTCCTTGTGTTAAGCCTAATATGCTTTTTGAATATTTTAAGATTGTGGCCTCTCGTTTGACTTTCTCAGAATTTAAACACTTTCTTTCTATATTTACTTCGTATACGTCTTTTATTAGATTAGATTTTCTACGTCTTTGCTGCTCTCGGGACCATTTTTCATTTCACTGCCCTGATAGAATTGACCTCAATATCCTGGGCCTTGTTTACATTACAGAATTAGTCGGCCTCATTAATACAGAAAACAAATTTAAGAAAGAGGAAACGCTCATATTTAAGTTAACCAGAGTCACATTTAGCTTATTAGCGTTAATTGAATGTGTTATTGTGTGTGTGTGGCATGTATGTGTGTACGTATGCATAGTATGCACGTGTTAGATATTGATATATAGATGTGTGAACATATTCTGACTTGACTTTGAGTACAACGATTTGTCTGTTGCAGACTCTCAGGTGGCCAGGGAGGCCGATGTGGGAGAGCGAGGCCCTTCCGCAGCGGTTGCAGGAGAAAGTCTTGCGGTATTGTGTAACGCCCGCCCATATATATATATATGAGAGAGAGAGAGAGAGACGTAGTAGTATTATAATATATAAGAAATCCGATATATGTTGTTGAAAATATTTAATTCGAGTGCTCGACATGTGATAATTTTATAATTAACACTGTCATTTGGAGCTAATATTCCATATTGAAACAAGAATGGTCGGAGCTGACAAGAGAATAATCACTATTTACTACTACACAAACTTCTTTTTACCAAAACAATGGAATTTATCATAGCCAAAAAAGAGGAGGGAGAAGAATTCCCATCCTTCTGCGAAAACTAAAGAATGACCAGGTCAAAAGTGGGGAAGGGAGAGATCCCACTGTCAGAAGGGGAACAAATTTACCATTTGCTGGCTTGACAAGCTGTGTGAAGCAGCGAAACATACGTTGTCAGCACCGACCATTCTTTTTTCAATATGGAATTTATATACACAGGGTGGATCAATAAGTTCGTAGCCTGACATGTTGAATTAGCTGGGTTTTGAGCTGAAATTGTCACTGTATAGTGTTCTATATATGTAGTTAATATCCCCCACTCAATTAAGTGAACTGGAAAGAAATTATGTTTAAAAACAAATATTTGTTGTGTAAAATAAATGTTTTTTTTCATCATTCAGAGGGGAATGTTAAACACATAGATAGAACATTATACATTGACAATTTCAGCTCAAAATCCAGCTAATAACTAATTGATCCATCCCGTGTATATTTTTATACTCGTGTATAAAAAAATCTATTCATAAACACACGCACACGCACACGCACACACAATGCACATGTATGTATGTGTGTGTACGTACGTATGTATTCTGAAGAAAGACGGAATGAAGAAAATGGATGCACAAACGAACACATAATGTATATTTGTATTGTGGAGTTACACAGTAATAATCTAACTATAATAATACGCCATGTGTATTTCTGTAACGCTAACAGACGCAACACATCTATTTTATTACTAAGGTTACCCCATGATGAGGTAATAAAGTGGAATTTTATGTTCTGATAAAGTAGTTAAAATGCTGAATATAAGAATAATAACAATATAAAAAGTAATAACAATCCGTTTGCGGTCAACAGGATGCTATTCTCCAAGCTCACTGCAATGAAAATCTCGATCTACGTATATAAAATGCAATGTCTATCTATATATTTCATATATGCCGTCATTTTCTGACGACACAGTTAAACTAGTATATAAATGTTTCAATCTGGCGTGTTCAAGATCTTGTCCATGGTTGCCAGATAGTTGAAGACGTTTCTGGCCAAAACACGCTAAAAATGGCCAAATGCTAAACTTGTTTATAAAACATTGCAATACTGCTGTACACACCAAAAATAAGAATTTATTAAAGACTCTACTGCAACAGGGTCAACTTATCTCAATTAATCCTATATTTCAAAGCCCTAAACAGGGGTCACCAAACTTTGTAGGCCATCAACGACCCTCGATGCAATCATTATCCCTCATCGACGTCCCTCATCGACCCCATGGCATGTACAAAAAAATAACACTAATTGTAACGAAATGCTATCGTGTTCATGTGTTCGCGGGAATACGTGACCAAAAGCCCATATCGAATTACCGGAGGGCCTTTTAAGGGGCCCTGATCTTCAAATCCGGGCAGATCCGAATCCGACGAGTGACGGTCGGAGGAGAGAGGACTTTGCTCCCCTGCCCGTTAGGGATGAGGGAGGAGATAGCAGGCTAGAAGCAGTTTTAGAACCCGGCAGACAAACGACAGGTCAGGGGCGAAGTAGTTCCCCCTTTCACTCGGAAGGAGGACAAAGGAGGAAGAACCTTTGATTTTCTTAGTAGTAATTCAGAAAAGTCACCCCTTGTGTAGAAAACTAAATGAAAGAGAATTCTATGTCTCAAAGTAACCGGCGAACCGACCCAGAAAAGAACTTATATCGACGGAAATAAAACCAGATTTCCAATTGAAGATCCTGAATTTTGTCGTCTTTTCTTTCCACCCACGTGAGAGAGCCTTTTCTCCGAAATTAATGTCCCCCCACAGAAAGTTCAGCTCCCGTCAACAGACCCGGAACGAGAAGTCATCTTCATCTTCGCTCTCTCTCTCTCTCATACACTCTCGGCGAGAAGAAGAAATACAACCGGTATTATTCAACATAATTCCTCTAATAATAACAAATAGACATTCAGTTTTAGACATAAAAAAAATTAATATGGCCAAATCAAAAAGTTCATGACCACATGCTTTTCGAAAATGCCAGATTTGACAGATTTGGCTATAAAATGGCAACCCTGATATAGTCCAGGAATGCGTATCTAGAGCGTAGACTAGACTTTTATACTCTTTACCCTTTCTTCAGTTGTTGCATATTAGTAAGATATCTATAGTAACCAGCGATGAAAATATCATCTGGTTCATATAAGAGAGTTTAAGGATGTTCACATACTGGAAAATATTCTGCAGATGGAATTAATTAGAAACCGTCAACCAAAACTGTCAACATCAACATAGGTTTCTTCAGTTTTTAAGTGGGGCTGGCTAGTTCGCTCGCTATCTATGTATGTGTTACGAGTACAGGCCGGACCAATGGAGCTAGAGGGATGACAATTTAAACATTTACTCCTTATATCTAGAACATTGTTTTAATCGCCCCAAGTGTGGTGTTCAATTTACAATGTCATTGTATGCTAAATTAGTCCCTTAGTTTTTGTCCGGCAGCGTTCAAGCTTTTTCTTTTTTTTTTTTTAAACCACCCAACAAAAGACATTTTAATTGATTACCCCCAACACGGCATGCTGCCGAAAAACGTTGGTCGCTTAACGGTTTCTATTCGGTGACTAACCAGACCTTTTTTCTTCTAATTTTGTTTTCCCTGTCAACTTCGGCGCTCTCCTTGTGTGGGTACTTAAGAATGAGAAACATCTCGTAAAGTAAGATGTCATCTTTCATTCAATTCTTGTCGCTCGCACCCAGGCCAGTCAGGGGGATTCAGGGAGGAGGGCTTTGGTTTGCGTTAGTGAGCGTAGTGCAGAGATCGGTCTCCCCTTAGGAGAATTAACGGTAGTGAGGCACCGGAATATCAATCCGGTCGGATATCCGGCGCCGGATTCACATGGTGACAGTGAATTCTTTTGTGAATCCGGCACCGGATATCCGATCGTATTGATATTTCGGTACATCACTAATTAACGGGATCGCCACGGGGGGCTCTTTACATAATCCCCAGCTGCTTACAGCATCTGGTGTTCTCAGACGATCACCCATCTAGGCACCGACGAGACTCAACTTTTGCCTCCCCCACCCTGCAGCAGACCCCCCATGCCAGGGACCCCAGGGCTGGCCCCGACACTATCAGAGATTATTCGCCGATAAAAAGAGTATGAAGGTTTTGGGCACTATCCTAGTTTCATGGTCGAGATCGTAATGCGCCTTCTACTGCCTTTAGTTCCAGATCAAAGTATAGTATCTGTTCTTCTCACGTCAACGAAACATAACATTAACTTCCCATTTTCAATTTTGAACGTTACTATGTTTGTATTTTGGTTTTCTTGAATTATTTTTCTTCTTGAATTTTACTTTAAGTAAATAGTAAGTTACATACGCAATTCAAAAATGATGTTATCTGATTCGCTGAACAGAAAAATGTGGGTATAGACACCAGAATCGTCACGATAGATAAATTAGTTTTCAAGATATTGCCAATATAAAATTTAATGGCGACCATCTTTAAAATAATGGTCCAAAAGACGAAAAGCTGCCATACTCACAAAGCTATCATGCTTTTTCCAGCTCCACAGTAATAGACCTTCGAAAAAATCATAAAGGGAATTTGTCCCTAATTTGGTAAAGGAATAATTTACGGCTCATTCATTAAATGTTTTGTTAATGTGAGAAAAACAGATATTACACTTAGATCTTGAACTGAAGCCCACAGAAAGCGCATTCTTGACCACGAAACTAGGATAGTGTCAGTTTGTTGTTTGTGGAGAAAAAACTTTCTGAGTCTCACAAGTTGTAGAAGTCTCATTAGATTCGAGTGGGATACTCTGATTCCTCGTCCAAATAATCGTGCAGCAAGATCGATAAAAAAGAAAGAAAGTTGCAAGATGTAAGTAACACTAGGTCAAGTTAGTAGGTTCTTACTTATATGTTGGCGAATCAGTCTTTTTCTTTTCTATTTTTCTTTCCTTCCCAATAGCGATCGTGGACGTTGCTGTTGTTCCTGCCGTGAACAAACATTCTCCTTACAAATTAATTAGCTGGGAACACACCCCAAATAACCAGACAATTTATTTGCACGACATCTATCTATATCAGTGATTCCCAACTTGGGCGCCACCACCCCCTTGGGACACTGGAATACTCAAGAGGGCGTTGGAAGGCAAGGGGGCATTATAAGACAAGGGGTGCTGAAGGGGACAAGGAGCAAAGAATACAAATCGATACATCCTACGTATAAAATTGTATGTCTGAAAGGTTAATTTTACTGTAGAGCTGTTTGAAGTTCAAATACTTTTTGTTTTTCAGATTTAAACAATTCTATTAACTTGTTTAAGTAATTAAAATGTTTAAATCAAGATTTAATATTCAATGTGTCACTTTTGACCTACCTTACAGGGGGGGGGGGCGCTATTGAAATATATGCTCTAAAAGGGAGTGATCTCTGTCCGTAATAAAAAAAAAACGCTTGAATGTTGCTGATAAAACAACCTCGTATCCATTATTTGAAACTATGGACTCTTCCACTGAAACGAATTCACTATTTTTTATCAAAACCGTCCCACTGAAATTCAAATATATCCATGATTTTTTTTTTCACGACGATTAACTAGTACTATAATAATGGACAGTATGATTTCTCTGTCCGTAACAATGGACTCGTCCACTTAATTTTGCTGATGAAAATTTCTCCTAACCATCTTTTCAAACACTGGACTCTTCCACTTGAACAAGTTCTGTAGTTTGTTTTAAAAAAACAATATATTCTCATAGAAATTCAAATATATCCGTGAATATTTTCACGGTAATTAACTAGAAGTAATATAAAGGAAATAACTGAAAGGGTATTTTTAATAAAACTACCACAACAGCAATAATAATAATATTAATGGACAACAAAATCCGAGGAAGAATCGAAATCATCCAGACGACAGCATTACTAAAATCAGCTAGAATACTACGGAGAGTACTGTAGTATTAAGATTTGCTATCACTCAACATCCAGTTACTCAAAATCAAATTTTCCATGGCCAAGTAGATCGTCAGCGTCCCAGGCTTATCAGTTACTACTAGTGTAAAAGCTCAGTGCCAAAGACATTGAAGTTAAGATTGGGAGAGCTAGAGATAAGAGGAAGGATTGAGGCTATGCAGTCCACAGCACTGCTAGGGTCTGCAAGTATACTAAGGAAGGTACTGGACATATGAGACTAACGACCTCCAGTCGTCAGCAATGGCAGCAACAGCTAGTATGAACATGACATAACTGTGATATCTGAGGACGCTGTCAAGAGGGCTGGAGACCTCATGAGACTTACTGTCACTCAGCCTTTGGCGATGACCGCCAGACATCTGGTGAGAAATTGAAAACCACAGCACTGCTGTGGACTGCGGGATTACTGGGAGGGAGGCTGGAGAGATGAGGAGACTTAGTATCACTCAGTCTACAGCGATGACCACCAGACATCTGGTGGGAACATGCAGACGCATGAAAATAATGATGATGATGATGATAATAATGGTGATGATGGTAATAATTAGGATAAGAATTCTAGTAATGACAGAATAACAAGATTTGATCATAGAAACTCTGTTAAAAATATAATTTGCACAATGTATGTTTAAAATGAATTAATCTCACAATAAAGCCTATAATATCACAAGTAAAATCAGTAAATCCTCGTTGTCTATCTATCTATCTATCCTCACTTTTCGTATGTATGTATATATCTACATTTTCTCGTATGTATGTATATATGCATCTATCTATCATCTTCATTTTCTCGTATGTATGTATCTACATTTTCATGTATGTATGTATCTACATTTTCATGTATGTATGTATGTATCTACATTTTCATGTATGTATGTATGTACCTACATTTTCATGTATATATGTATCTATATATCCTCATTTTTCGTATGCACGTATCTATCTACATGTTATCCTGTGTATGCATCTATCTGTGTATATATCTACATTTCCTCGAGCATGTATGTATGCTTATCTCTCTCTATAGATATCTTTTCTCGTATGTATATATGTATCTATCTGCACACACATACACTGTGTGTGTGTGTGTGTGTGTGTGTGTAATATAGCTATATCTCATCTATCTATCTGGATTTTATACGAAGCGTAATAATAATGAGAAACCCAAAAAGTACAAACAAAAATGTATTTATATTACCCTTTCACAATCTAATGCCGCAAATACGGGTTACAGGTCTGCAAATAAAATAAATGACCCTATAGACTTGCGAGAATATAAAAGCCAACGTGACGTTAGAACGCGTGTTTCATTTCATAGTGTCGTTAGAACGAGTGCCATTACAACGAAAGTTTACTGTATATTAAAAATGAAGGATTAGTTTACTTCAATTTCTTCAAGGGTCAGTTACTGTCTATTTGTACACTCTGCAAATTCTATGTTGGTAGCATGACATTTTCGACTTAACCCACCATAAGTAGTTGAAAGGTCGTCATGGAAGGAGATGGGAAAGGCCTTTGTCCAGCAGTGGACTTATAACGGCTGATGATGATGATGATGAAGTAGTTGGAAGAACCAGTTTAAATAATTCACCGTAGTACTAACAAACGCTGTGTTGCTAATTTAGATATTTTTCATCTAAATCTAGATGTTTTTGATCGGATTCTAGATGTTTTTGGTTGCGTCTAGATGTCAGAAATTGTTATTTAGATGAGTTTTAATAAATGAGAAATATGTTTAATTTAATTTATAGTAATGAAATAAGTAATTTTCTTTTTAAATAAGTGATATTTGATGTTGAAGATTAAAGTCTCATTTAATTTATTAATATTTGCTACATTTTATATATATATATATGGGAAATCTGGATGTTTCAAGGTGTTTTTAGATGTTTTTTAGTACATTTTAGATTGAAAATAAATCTGGCAACACTGAACAAACGTAGCCTGCTGCCTCTTTAAACTACTACAGAAAAAAAGTCAATTGTAATGCTTGCACCACACAAAAAAAAGCACCACTGTATTCTTAGACTTTCTTCTTCAGATGCAGAGATGAAGGAAGGAAAGACAGGTTCTGGTTATGGGATCCATTCTTCCTTCCCATTAATTATTGGAGTCAGGGCCTACCTAATAATCTTTATTATAAGGTGTGGGGGTGCAGGCCTCTAGTTTGTCGATAATGTGGGTTCGTGGACCTCTAATTTGCCGACAATGCAGGCCGAATAGTGGAAGAAATCAGTGTTGCCAAGTATGG
>VCCN01000420.1:2908375-2919108 GCA_006491835.1 Architeuthis dux | reverse complement strand
TGAGCTCGGCACTGCTTAATGTGAAAAAGGATCTTGCACGATAAAGGCCCAAGTCTCATAGATGAACCTCTATGGTTCGAGACACAGGTCGGATTAACCGTTGGGTCAGATTATCGGATGCCATTATTAGAAATGTCCAAGAGTCAGATTACATATTATTGTCAAAATAGTGAAATACTTAGAAATCAGAGTAATTCAATTTTCTTTTTCGCATCTCAACACAAACATTGTATTCAGTGGTATGCACACTGTTGATAAAGATCTTTGAAATGAACTAATTGTTGACTTCAAATTGCTCTTCGTATTCCTAATTTAAAAATTAGACCTTTTAGTGATCAAACTCGTATATATATATGGAGAGGCAGAAACGAAGCGCTCTTCCCTTTGTCTTTTCGAAAGATTAAACCTGGTTGATCATGCAGTCACACAGAGACAATTGTTCGGGTCATGGAAGTACGGGATCCTCTCGATTAACGTCGTGGTTAAGCTCCTGAAAGCCAAGACCAGGGGAAAGTAAAATATTACCACACCACTCGCGCCGTGGGTCGGAAATAAGAAGGGGCGGAAGGGAGAAAGAATGAAACAGAGGAGAAAAGATGGAGAGAAAGAAAGAAAAAACAAGGGAAAATACGAAAACAAACTAAGCGGGTGTAAGTAATTAGGAAGAAAATAAGATCAGTACGAAAATAGAAGGCAGACAGGAAGGGGCGTACCTAATGATTTGCATTGGGGGTACAGGACAACAAAGTAGGTGTATCCATCAAGAAAAGTTGAAGAAATTGGACATACGAATGTATACAAAAATCTAATCCATTTCAAAAGGGGAAAAAAACTTGCCGACAGAAACAGCAATGTTGAGGTGTAGCTAATTTTAGTATCTCTATATTCTAAGTGCGCAATGAGTTTCTGTATTTATATATTTTATGATTTTCCAATAACAAAAAGAACTGATATTTTAAAACCATCCAAGTGCATAAAGCCAGGAAAAGTCCAAAAAGCCAAACTGAAATTACGAAGCCAACATGGTTGAAAAGAAAAGCCACATTCGTGAAATGTGGCTTTTCAAAAAGCCAATCTGGCAACTATTGCCGGAAACTTGCCAGCCGTGGGTCGGAAACAAATAAGAAAAATTGCCCCTGGCCACGACTTCAACTGAAACAAGGTTAAGTGAAACCGATTTTACCATAGACACAATTATATAAATATGGGGTTATTTAATTTATTGTGGCGTAGGAATTTGTGACTAACTTATGTGTAGTCAGAAAAATCACTTAATTCGCAATTCCATCTACAATATTATATATTATCCTATATTTATATCTTTTTTTCTCAACGAAGTTATAACGAAACGAGGTTAATCGGGGAGTTCCTGTAGTTAATAAAGAGTCCATTCATTGTTAGCTGTTTTGCAAATTGCTTCACCATACCATACAGAAGCATTTTTACAAAGTCAATTAACACATTAAATGCGGATGACGAAAATATCCGTCATGGCAGTTCTTTGGCTAACTTAAAAGAATGTCCGTTTTATTGTGATTGATGGCAACTCAGTTATATCTGTGAGTCAGGGCTTTTATCTTGCAATGGATAACTTGCAATGGACAACGGCTTTTATCTTGCAATGGATAACTATTACACTTGCCACATTCCACAGTTAATGGGCTAATATCCTATCTTAGACGTTTTTATTTGAATATTGGAATTGATGTTTCAAAATCGTTAATGGGGTTCTTACATCTAAATCTCTCATCTACAAATTAGGGTGCCTGACCTTTGTCAAGCAGTAATACTTAGTATCGTACAATCTGACTAAATATTATTATTAGTAGTAGTTGTAGTATTAATAATACGCGTAACTCATACCACCTATATTTATTATGTCACACTGGAGAATCACGCTGTAAAGAGAGTGGAGAGATGGACAGACAGGCAGAGAGGTAGATGGAGACAAGAAAGCAATCACTGCTGTTCACCAGTTCCCCCACCCCTACCAGCACGGCAACCCCCAACTCGCTGTAAAGATTGTCAGGGGGCAGGGTAGAGATAATGTAATAAAACGCTGAATTTAAAAGTATTTACAAATTGAAGTGAACGAAGGCGTGAAAGCAAAGAGGAGTAAAAGAGACGATAAAATAAAGGGTAAAGAAGAGTCGTAGTAAAGGAAAAATGAAAGAAAAAGAGGAAAGAAGAAACGATCGTAGAAAATGATAGATAGATAAGAATGCGTGGAGTGACACATACAATAAACAGATCCTCATTTTTTAGTAAATATCTTTTTTAAAACCGTGGAATTCCCACGGGTACAGCTTGTTATTATTGTTATTATTATTATCGTTATCATCATTATTATTGTTATTATTGTTGCGGAAAATGTTTCTTTCCTAGTTATTATCGTTTTCATTATTATCATTATCTTCATTGTGTGTAATGGAGGATGTTTTGGAAGCAATATATCTGTTTTATTTTGTTTCCTTGGCGAAAGAAAAATAAGAAAAGAGAACTGGAAATGTGCCATAATATATTGCCCTGCTAGGAATGAACTCGTGCCTTTTGCCTTGTTTGATATACGAGTACTAAGTACTTCACCACGGGGGATTCGTTTCGTGGTGGTCTCTCCAAAGATGAGCTTTCTTTTTTTTCTTTTCTATTCTTAAGGTTCTATTTATATAAATAAAGAATGTTTAGATCGAATCTTCTCTTGAAACACATTCATGTGGCTTCATTCTCAGGTAGAAACGTGTCTTATAACCATGGCCCAGTGGTAGAGTGCTCGCACCCGCTTCGGTAGGTCGTCGTCCAATCCAACGCCGAGTCATGCCAGAGACTTTAGAACAAAGAACAGAATGAAAATAAAATTAGGATTGGCTCTTTCTAATATGTAACTCAATTCTAGGCACAGTTTCAGAGAGACACATCCATATATCATTCTCAATTGACAGTCTTGCACGAAATGTTGCTTATATTTTTAAAAAGAAAAAAAGAAAAGAAAGAGCAATATTGACTCCATTGTAAAATAATATGGTATGGTAAGTTAGCTGGAGAAATGTCACAGAAATGCAGATCTATTATATCATTTTATAATGGTCAATTTTCGGTTGGATCACATCCTTTTTTAACTTTTGACTTTACCCAGTGCCTAAAAAGGCTTCGAATAGGCTCTGTGTGTGTGTGTGTGTGTGTGTGTGTGTGTGCAAAATTGACATATGGTTTCCCCTATTTGTAGGGATTTAAGAAATTGCGTAGTTTAATTTTAAATATATGTAGTATATTTTTAGATTTTTAGATTATATTTCAGATTATTTTCTGCAGAATTTAGATTTTAAAAAAAAAGAATTGTTGCCTCAATAATGGGCTATGTTGTCTTGTCCGACTGTACCATAATAGACATGTAGTATTCTTTTAGTAATTTCATTTAATTTAATGTTCCATTTTTAATGAGATTAGCTCTTTCTAATAGGTAACTCAATTCTAGGCACAGTTTCAGAGAGACACATCCATATATCATTCTCAATTGACAGTCTTGCACGAACTTCTGCTTTTATTCAAAAGAAAGGACTATTGACTCCATTGTAAAATAATATTTACGATACCACAACGTCAAGAACATTTAGCACATTTTATTTTAGTGTGAAAAAAAGTATACAATTTGTATATACAAGCACACTGTGGTAATAGTTATCTCCCCTTAGGAGAACTCTATCAGACAATATATGTATGTTGTCTGCCTTTTGGTCTGATCGGACCGCAGTCTCTATATAAGCTGAATAAATTGTAATGAAGAACAAGGCTTGATTGTATGGGATTCAAGGAGTTTTATTCAGCTTATACAAAGAATTCTGCCCGACTAGACCAAAAAGGCAGACAGTATATATAGTCTGATACAAGAGGTCTCCTAAGGGGAGATAAGTATTACCACACACACATCATAGCAATCATATTTACAAAATATCTAGGGCCTTAAATCTTTGCGGTGGTGTAATAAACACCATAATTCTTCTTAACATCATGTATATCAGTTGATAGCACTACATATTCCGGTAATCTATTCCATAGTCCCACCACTCTATTGCTAAAGAAGGATTTTCTGATATTCAATCTACTTATATTTGCTTCTACCGTATATGTGTGGCATCTCAGTCCCTTGTACCCGCTTCTAGTAAAAAATACACTAGGGTTTACGGCTTCTAAACCACGCATAATCTTAAACATCTCTATTAAGTCTCTCCAATCTCTCCTATTTTCTAACGATGTTAACCTTAACACTTTTAGCCTATCCTCATAACTCATACCGTTAATTCCGGTACTAACATAGTTGCTCGTCTCTGCACTTTTTCTAAAAGATTTATATCTCTCTCCAAGTACGGTGACCAGGCCTGTGCACAGTACCCGAGGTGGGGACGGACATAAGTCTTATACAATATAAGGAACGAGTCCTTGTCTATATATGAGAATGTAGCAAGTTATCTTCATGAACGTCTTCAGTTTACATCATAAAAAGCTGCTGATAGTTTTCTTTTCATTTGAAGCGCTACAACAGTAAATACCTTGTGTGAAACACTACAAAAATATTCTCCTTTTTTTTCTACTTGTCAAACTGTTGTTTTAACACCAAAGGTTTAGATAAGAAATATCAAAAGAAATCTTAATGACTATAGTATAAGAATATTCAGCAATAGAGCTTACGTATATACTTTCTAAGTGAATGTATTCGCTCACGTCTGTCCACACGATGTCGCCAAAAGTTCTCAATGAAACTTTGTGGAGGAGTGGGCCATGGTCTAAGGAAGAAGTGATTAAATTTGGGGGCGGATCCAGGAATCTGTGCGTGGGCTTTCGCGTGTGTGTGTATGATGGTTAGAGATCAAGTTTGATCCTTACTGGGCGCGCCTTACTTGTGTGCTAGTGCCCGACTAAAATAAGCTTAGTAAATATCTATATTAGATAGATAGATACATAGATAGATAGGCGATCCACACTTTGGACCCTGTGCCAGAGTAGACTAAGTTTAGTAAATACATATATGGACGCTCCACTCTTGTGGCCCTGCGCCAGACCAAAATATGTTTAGTAAATATCTATTTAAGATAGATGGATAAACAAAAAGCGTACAAAATCCAAATGTGTACATACAGGCATCACATGGATAGACCAAGTCGCAGTGATAGCAATGACTTGTAGAAATATATCCAAACATTTTTTTCTTTCCCATTTTGTTTTCTTATCTCCAAACACAACAAAACAAAAACAAATAAGGAAACAAGAAAGAACCGAAAAAGCATTCCAATTTCCTCTTTCAATTTTCAGCAGGATTTTGTATTTAAGCAATCTTTTTCTTTGTTTCTCGTCCCCCCCCCTCCATCCTTTTCTTTTTAATTCTTTTTTTGTGCTCAGAAAAAGTCTTCTTTTCACCGTGTTATTTGTTACAGAAACGCACCTACCACCGTTTTCAGCGTGTTAGACTCTTCATAAGAAATGTTTTTACTTTAGAGCTAACAAAAACAAAAACAGCTTCCATCCTCCACCCCCCGCCCTTCATCATTACTTTTTTAGCATGTTCATCTTATTTTTTAAGGATACCGTTAACTATTACAGGAATACCTTGAATAGTGCGGTTTCGATTAGTGCAGGTTTTGATGTAGTACGGTTAAAGTATTGCTGTACAAATTAATGTAATACATTTTTATCTATTTTTATTAGATGTATTATAAATCATTATTTTTATTTTTAATTTCATGACTACGTTTTATCCTAATGCATTAGTTGGCTTTTATTGCACCTTCTGCTCAGATCGATTACCCTTTATGGAGGGAGCAGAGTTTACGCCTGCCTGCTCTACCATTGAGCAACAAAGACTCAACCAGAAGGCATACGTCCAAATGACACCCTTAAACCCATCCTTCAAACTACCTCTTACTTATGTAAGTAACTAAACCCTTACGCTGGCTACAGCTTCAGCCGTTCCTGCTTGTGCCCTATATATCACATTGCTACATACACGGACTTATTTTTTTAGGTTTGCGATATGTGGATTAGACTTGGAGGCGACAAGTGGCGTCATTCACTTCACCTTAAGCTATTTTACCCAGATGGATCCATGCCTTTCCAAAGGTTATTAGTGCAAAGTGAATATAAACTATCCCAGCCGGAGTTTGAACTCGAGTTTATTCTCCATGCCGTTACCCGCTCGGCAACCCTGCACCTCCAGTTAGGCTCATCATCATCAGCCACTAGGTCCACTGCTAGACAAAGGCCTTTCCTTTCTTCTCCCATGGCGACCGTGATTGCGCTGACCTCTGCCACGTATTATCGGCAAACCTTTCTATCTCATGCCTGGTCTTTTCCTACTTCATTTTCTGTCCAATTGACACCAATCGGTTAGCCTTTTGCACCATCTGTAGTCGTTTTATTCCATTGTCGTCGCTTAGTTATTTGTATAATATCCTTCACACTGATCCGCCCTCGGATAAGGTATAATATTTGAAGACTTTGGCAAACTGCTTTCTTATCATCTAATTTCATTATAGATAATGCGTGAGTTTAATTTTATCTGCTGCAGTTGTACATGCATGAGTGCCTAGGCATATGAGGGCGTGTGTGTGGTCGATGTAAGAGTCCATATGCCTTTTCAAAAAATGTCATCATCATCATCATCATCATCAGCCGTTATGGGTCCACTGCTGTACAAAGGCCTTTCCCATCTCCTTCCATGCCGACCTATCTTGTGCTAACCTCTGCCACGTCTTACCGGCAAACTTCATCTCTCCATCGTGTATCTGGTCTTTTTCTACTTTTACTATTCCATGGGCACCAATCGATTAGTCTTTCCCCTCGTCTATTGTCATCTCTTCTTGCTTCCATTTTTGCTGTTTTATTATTTTTATAACATCCTTCACTCTAGTCCTCTCTCTGATCCACGTTGATCTTTTTCTATCTATTAAGGTTATCCCTAGCATTGCTCTTTCCATGGCTCTCTGTGCTATTCTGATTTGGTTTTCGCATCCGTAGCTCATGGCTGGTATTATGCAGCCGTTGTATACTTTGCGCTTTAAGCACATTGGCAAGGTGCTTTTCAAAATGTTTCTATTCATACCGAATGCTTTCCAACCTATCGTTATGCGTCGTTTTATTTCGCTGTCACGGTCTTTCTCTAACTTTATTACCTGTCCTAGGTAGATTTATTCATCAACCTCTTCTAGCGCCCATCCCTCTATCGTTATGACCTTTTTGGGGATTTTATCGTTGAACATTACTTTTGTCTTTTGTAAACAAGAATCTTTCATTATTACATAGTTAAGTTTTAGATAAACAGAACATCTGTATCCGTTCCCGAGATACACTAACAATTAGATAATCCTTGCTTATATTGATATAAAATAATGTTGTTTGCATGCTGTGTACAGCTACCGTATTTTACATTCGCATAATCAAGGATTACCTGCTTCAGAAAGATCACCATAATTCCCCAACTACAGAAAACAAACACTAGCGATTGAACCGTACTGCTCTCAACCCCAAGCTCAATTATTTAACCACACAGCTATCTGCCTCAGCTCATATATGATTATTGTTATCAAAGACATCGAGAAGAAACAAAGACTAATTGTGTTTGAGCACACTTTACAGCCTCTGGTATTCTTCTGTACAACTAATGTGACTTAAATAAATGATAGCGTTACAGCTTGTATAGTGAAATGCCATGATCTCTAGGCATCAGCTTTAAATACACTGATAAATAGTCAACCATAATAAGACAAAGAACAGGTTATCTTCTCTTAGAACCAAAAAAAACATCCACTCAGCAAAAGTCACAGAGATAAGAAAGATACAATGTTCCTGGGGGATTAAGTTTATTTTCATATTACTTGCAATATGCACTTTTAGTGTTGACACTTTGTTACAGCCAGATCACGTTGGTGACACCGGTCCTTGTATGATCACTGAAGTTAAGCAACGTCGGTTCTGGTTAATACCTAGATGGGTGACCAACTGTATATAACAGGTGCTGTAGGCAGTATAGTTTGGTTTAGAATAAACCATCATTATGGAGCAACCAGCGAATGTAGGGTTTTCAATAGTGGTAATAGCTTGGAAACTGTTGCTCCACGGTAGGGCCTCACACATTTTTTCTAAACTTATATTAGTCTGGCACAAGGGCATAATTATAAGCCCCGTAGCGAGGATCAAACTCACTCCCGTGACGATCCCGTTAATCCTCCTAAGGAGGAAACCGATCTCTATAATACGGCCAATAAAGTAAGCCAAACCCAAACCCCCTGACTGGCCTGGCTGCGAGCGATAAGAAATGAATGAATGCGTGTTGACAAGTTGGTATGTCTTTCTGCGAGAAGGTATGTTAATGCAAGTATGAATTCGTGGTCTGTCTTGCGACTAATACAATTACAAATGATCGATCCGGGTTCGAATCCTGTTCAGAATAGGTTAATACTTATACAACAATTGTGAAACCAATGTTACCTTTACTATATTCATTTAATCTGATCTTCTATGGCTAAACCATGCTGAAAGATAAAGATAAGATAATGATGGTGATGCTGACCAAGTCCTCCTTTTCATAATGGATGCACAAGCCGAAAATCGTAAAACTGACGGCATACTCTGGGTAGAGTGAGTACTTTTAAGCAAGCATGCATATAACAATGTATATAGACGTTAGTATATATCATCGTTATCACCATCAGCCATTATAAGTTTACTGCTGGACAAACTCCTTTCCCATACCCTTCAATGACGACTGTGATTGCGCTGACCTCTGTCATGTCTTAGCGGCAAACCTGTCTATCTCATCCCTCCATCTTGTGCCCGGTCTTTTCCTACTGCCTTTACTGTCCCATGGGCACCGATCAGTTAACCCTTTGTTCCATCTGTTGTCCTTTGTTCTTGCTAAGTGTCCAGCCCATCTACAATTATATCGCTTAATTATTTGTATAATATCCACCCTAGTCCGCCCCCGGATCCATGTTGATCCTTTTCTATCTCTTAGAGTTATTCCCATATCCCAAGTGTTTCTTGTCTCGGCTTGCAATATCTGAAGTAGACTTAGAGGCGACAAGCACCTGAAGTGGCGTCACTCACTTCGCCATTCTCCATCGTGATGGATAACCAGTTGTATAAGCCTCCATTTTTTTATCCGAATGCGAGTAAGGAATGTGTGTATATATAGATGCATAGCAGTATATAGATTTTTAAAAACTCTTTCTATATATGTATATATATATATATTATATATGCACTCTTTAAAAAACCCATTTGTTCACACTTAATACAGAATGCATAAAACACATATTCTTTTGTCTATAAATGTTTATAAGTGTTAACAGATCTACAACGAAAAAATCCATTCCTCTCATACTTGGCGCCTTCCCGATTTAACTAAAGAAGAAAAAAACCTGGATTGTTTTCAAACTGCTTTAAGCAGGAAAATAAATACCCATATTGAAAATAATGATAAGGTAAAAAAAATAATTCCTTCATTTTTTTTTTATCGGATTATTATTTTTTTCTTTTTTCTTCAGAGAGACGAAAAAATTATCTTTTGCACCAGAATAATTAGAAGCGTTCAGAATATGTTTCGTATAAGGTTTAGATTTTTTGTCGTCGTTGTTGTTTTTGGTTGTAGTATTTGCTCCTTCTGCAACGGAACGAAGAAATCCAATCCTTGCTATTATTTATTCCATATTCAGATATTTAGTTACACAGCCTTCCCTTCACTTCGATTTATTTAGCTCTGTCACCGAAGTCGGAGAGGTACGCCAATACCTTGAATAGTGCGGTTTTGATTTGTGCAGGTTTTGGTGTAGCACGGTTATGGTATTGCTGTACGAATTAATGTAACTAAGTATAAGCTAAACAAAATACATTCAATTATAATGAGAGATTGAAAAGTGCGGTTTTTGAACAGTACGGAAATCTTTGGAACGAATTAACGGCACTATTCAAGGTATACCTATATGTATATATATTCCCCCGTGTCGTTCCGTCTTCCCATTCTTCCGTCTGTCTGTCCACACTATAAAAGTTCTTAATACATTCCAATGAAATGTGGTGGAAGGGTGGGCCATAAGGCAAGGAAGAAGTGATTACATTTTGAGGCGGATCTAGGAATTTCTTTCGATTGAGAGATATTTTTCCATTTTTTTCCATACATTTATGTATGTCCTCATGTCTGTCCACACAATATCTCTAAAAGTTCTCAATGAGTTCCAATGAGATTGTGTGAAAGGCTGGACCATTGGCTAAGAAAGAAGTTATTGAATTCTGGGGTGGAACCAGGAACTTTATTTTTCGATTGAGTTAGTGCATGGCATTGAGAGAGGTATGCGCTCTCTGAGTGCTTTCTGGTTCTTGTACCGTACAGCTACAACTCAGATGTAAAAGCGTAAGAAATGAGGGGTCATTGTGAATAAAGATACGCTGTTTCCACGGAGACTAACAGTGAATATGAAAACGCATTGTGTTGCAATGAGTTGAGTAAACGCCTGGATCTTGCCTCGGCTCTAAGGATAAGCCAGCCAAGCATTGCAACAATATAACAGACAACCTGTGCAACAGCAACGAATACCACGATGTGTATTTCTGTTCACGAACTATGTGATAATCTACGAATAAACTTGAATGATTTATTTTGAAAGACTTAAGTTTGAACTTACGATGAGCACTGTGATGACCTTGTTATTTTCGGAACTATCACAAGATCTACTTATATGCCACGTGTA
>VCCN01000420.1:2762602-2776252 GCA_006491835.1 Architeuthis dux | reverse complement strand
TAAAATAGTGGTAGGGGCTGTACTAATTCATGGGCGATACTGTGTGTATATATATATAGTCTTTGAAGCTTTTATACCTTCCACTACTAACAATGTTATTAAGAAAAATAAATTTAACTTACTTCTCGGAGCATCGAAGTGGCCATGTGTTTTTCAGCCTCACTCATTTCCCTATCCATTTCCCCTATTACCTCTTTCTAAAATTATCATGTTCAGTTTCCCGGTTTTTCTAACGACACATCTTTCCTAGAAGGAAACATATACATATACTAATTTTACAAAGAGGAAGAAGTAATTTTAACGGCTACTAGAAGAAAGGTACCCAGAAAGGCAATATTTTATACACTGAAATAACTAGTGTGTTTAACTCGAAAGATCCTCAGCTACTTACCATAGCAACGGTTTCGGGGTATATATATATATTACTCATTTAAAACCCATTCATCTAACTGTATACTCTTAGTATACAGTTATTTTATTTGATAAAACAAATTATTAATATGAATTGAACATTTACTTTTATTAAACTTAAATTGGAAACAATCAGCCAGACCTAGCCGAAAAACGGCTAATTTAGCAACCATGGAAGACATTTGTCGACAGAAAGAGCAGAATGTATTAAAAATCATCTAAATATCAGTTTCTGACATCTTGACACAACCAAAAACATCTAGATGTAAATGAAAAACATCTAAGTTGTTAGCACTGATCAAGGGACGTAACTCACATTTCGATATGTCAGTCAGTGACGACGATCGCTGCTATAGATGCTATCGCGTCTAAAACTGAAGGGGTTTGCAGGAAGTGTTCCTCGGTTAATTTAAAGTAATCTGATTCAAATAAAACGGTTTACGTTGGAAGGGAGAGCCTAGAAGTTTGCGAGGAGGCGGAAATTAAAAGGATTTTTGCTCTATCGATCGGAATGCTTTGTTTCTTTGAATTTAAAAGGTTGTTTTTTTTCCCGATGGCTTCCTTGTGAAACAAAAAAAAAAGAAAAGCACTGAATCTCGAGAATCGAAAGCTTCTAAATTGATTTCCATCAACTTCATGTCAAAGTGTCATCCGAGGTTTTGTTTTGAATTTCAGCGACATTTTTTTTTCATTTTTCTACGTCTTTCGAATTTCTTTCGTAGTTTTTTGGGTTTTTTTGCATTGGAACTGTTTTTAAATGCGCGAGCATCTCTAGTACCAATGACCGTCACTGACTGACTGACAGGCTTACATACCGAAACACTCCCACCACATCTCGTTTCCTCCTCATTCTATATACAGTAATACCTTGAATTGTGCGGTTTTGATTAGTGCGGGTTTTGATGCAGTACGTTTATGGTATTGTTGTAAAAATTAATGTAATTAAATATAAGCTGAAAAATATAAAAACCTTAGACAGTGCGGTTTTGATTAGTACGGGTTTTGATGCAGTACGGTTATGGTATTGTTGTAAAAATGAATGTAATTAAATATAAGCTGAAAAATATAAAAACCTTAGACAGTGCGGTTTTGAACTGCACGGACAATTTAGGAACGGAATGACCGTTTTTAGATGCGCGAGCATCTCTAGTACCGATGACCGTCACTGGCTGACTAACAGGCTTACATACCGAAACACTCCCACCACCTCTCGTTCCTCCCTTCTATATACAGTAATACCTTGAATTGTGCGGTTTTGATGTGGTATTGCTGTAAAATGTAATGTAATTAAGTATAAGCTGAAAAAATATAAAACCTTAGACAGTGCGGTTTTGAACGGTACGGACAATTTAGGAATAGAATAGCCGCACTAATCGAGGTATTGCTGTATGTTTGAACATGCTAGGGGTGAACTAGTGTGAACTGCGATTTTGAGGTAACTCTGACAGGTTATCTTGACAGGCTCTATCGACAGATTGGTCTCATTTGACAGCCTTCCAGGGTGGCAATCCATCAGATCGAACTAGCGCATCTGATTTTCTTGTTTGCATTGCAACTGTTTTTATTATTCCATTTCAAGTCGGGATATTTCATCTTTGTGAGCTTTGCAAAAAAATCATCATTAAAAAAAAAAAGAGGGTTTTTAATTATTTTTTTTCTTTCTTTCAAGTGATTTTCGGAGACTTCTGAAATCTCACACCCAGTTGTAGCTCAGAAAATAATTAGATGGAAATTGTCAGGAAATCAAGAGGGAAAAAAAATGAACGTCAACTGACTCGCTATAAAAAGTCCACAGAGTGATACTATGAGAAGGTCATTGATCCATTCCATGATTTTGCTTTAGATTTGTGGTACTATCCCATTTGCGAGGTCCAGATCGGAATGAGCCTTCTGCAGCCTTTAGTTCTAAATATGTATATGGATACACATATGTTGTTTTCTCAGATAAAAAATGTACCCAGCCCCTTAGAAAATTGACAAATAACATTCTATTCATCATTGAATAAGTATGTCATTTGTATTTATTTATATAAGTTTAACATAACATAAACTCCTTTCTAGTACGTCACCAGAACATAGAATTCTATTTTTATACGTCATCATGGGATGACATAGAAAGAATACGTAATGATAACATAGAAGGGTTGCGTAAAATAAATAAACAGATCTGGCTAGTCACCCAATAGAAAGCGTCACGTGACCAACGTCTTTTGGCTGCATGATGTGTCGGGGGTGATCAATTAAAAAATTGGCAAAAGAGTGGGTCAATGAATAAGTTACTTCTCTCTCCTTTTGTTGGATAGTAATCACTAAAAAAGACTGGAATTAAAAAACAAGCATGAAAGCTGCCGGACACAAACTAAGGGAACAATTTAGCATAAACTTATATCACAAATTGAACCCGTCATTAAAACCCTACATAGGGGTGGGGGGGATTTAAAAATAAAGTTTTTTCTAAACATAATAAATAATGAATGTGCAAATTTTCAGTCCTCTAGACCCATTGTTGCGGCCTGTATCCGTGATAGATACATAACCAGCCAGCCCAACTTAAAAACTGAAGAAACCTATATTGACAGTTTTGGTTGACGGTTCCTAATACACATGGCCTATTATTATAGTTAGATTTCCGCTTTAACGAGTTCCCATTGTTAATATAAAAATCTAGGATGGCTGATGCCAATTTCAAGAAGCATCTAAGCAAATGCGATGCTAGTTTTCGATCAATATAGAAGTTAAAACATCATTATAGAAATATTTACATTCTTCACGAGTGTATACAGCGAGTAAATTGCTCGATTTAAAAACGATTTTGTGCAAAACTATATCAGCGTTACAAAAAAGAAAACTCGACTTTTTCAATAATTGCGAAGACGATAACAACGTTCACGCTATTTATATGTTCATATAAGTATATATATATTCATATAAGAAGATTCCATCTTAAACATGTGTAAATGTTCTCGCTGTTTGAATAACATAATTGAATTTATTCATGAGCTGAAATGCAATTTCTGTTAACCTCGTCTTGCATTATTATCTTAAGTTTATTTTCTTATTTTTTGAACGAAAATAATCGAGATTGCTTTTACAAAATATGATATGTTAAATGGCTGGCTTAAAAATGAATTATATCTTAATCTTGATGGAGGTACCGCATATACTCGTGTATAAGTCGATCTCGTGTATAGGTCGACCCTTGATTTATGGTCACAAAATCATTCATGGTATTTTTGAAGCCAAGGTCTGTTCCTAGTCCTTCCCATTATGTTTTAATCTCAGCGTTACAAAGGTGTTACTCATGTATAGGTCAACCGCCAAATTGGCCAAAAACTCGACCTATTCACGAGTATATACGGTAATGTGTTCAGAGAGTTGAATCTTGTAAACTGTCTCAACCAGATATTGCTTTTGTTATATAGGCAGGGGAAAATTCGTTGGGTCCAGGAAAGAAAGAAGACTCGAAAGTTGCTTGTAAGAATATGAGAACATATTTTTATTTCTTAAGTTACATTTTTGTCGGCCGAAGAATGAAGAGTGGGCGAGAGATAAGGAGAACCGGCAGTCTGTCCCCAACAGGGACACCGGTCTCGTGCCTTCCGGCCCAGCCTAGGCGGTCTGCCTCTATGTTCTGAGTTCCGAGTTTCTCCGTCTCCGAGCTTCTACTCAGGGTGTCCGGTCTCTTTCTTTTATCAGGTTTGAATGCCCACAACTGTGTGTTCAACATCCTGTTTTCGGACACCCACGCATATGCATATTTTCTAAGGTGACCGGGGCCACTTCCACTTCCGCACAGGTGTTGGCCTGGAAATGACCTCCTGTGGCAACATATCATAACACTTTGAAAGATATTTTTAAAAAAATGGAAAAAACAAAATTCATAATTAAACGCCTCACACGCAGAGGGTCCTGGGTTCGATTCCCGGTATGAGCGTAGAGTGTGTACAACTCTGCATTAGGAAAATGTCCCTGTGCACTCAGCAGCTAATTGAGTACACTCTAAACTGTGTGATTAGGGTGGCGATGTCCCTTCGGTGGACTTGCATCCTGCCAAGAGGGTGGTCATAACAACTTGTAGGAATACAGTCCTGGTCTCGACCAGACTGGAGACTTGCAAGGATCAATAAGCTGACACATGCTACAGAAATCGGGTCTTCGGGCTCCATACTCCATTTGGGAGTTGTCTCTTAACCTTTTAAATGTGAGCAAATGTGTTGATGAATACTGGGACCTGCTAAACCAGAGATAATGATTATTTAGCTTAGTGAGAAACGTTGAATATTTGTTAATAAACTATTTTCAAATCATCACCGCTAATTGTGAATGCCATTTTTCTTCATCTTAATCTTCGTTCGCCTTATATCACGACTTAACTCAGTCGACCTACGATGGTGAGTGAACAGCGCGGATCAGAAATGAAGAATAAGCTGTCGGGGAGATTCGAACCCTCGTCCGTTTTGGCTAGGCAATCTCACCGAGTGCTTTGAATCTTAGTAATCAATTTTTCCTTTGCTAAATTATTTAAATTCAAAAGTTGCATGTTTAGAAGGGGACGGACTTGATGGTGTGTGTGGAGCAGCCTGCCATAATTGTCATGTAAAAGAATTTTCCGTCAGTCATACGAAACTACGGCTTCGAAGTATTTGTGTTACTTCTCTTCAGTGTTGCCAATTTAGATATTTTATATCTAAATCTAGATAATTCTAAAGAGCGGAAGTCAAGGGAGATAATTCATAGAGATTATAAGAAATATCTATAATTTGTAATTTTGGATTTTTATTTAATTGTAGTTAGATTAGCATTCATTTTAAAATGTTCATTGTAATTGGTTTTCCATAACTCATTATTACTTTTTAAGTGGGTCTTCGGACGATTGAACTCCTTCTTGTTATTTGTGTTGTAAACACGACGTTTCGGCCGATCCATTCTTCGGCCTTCTTCAGGTGAAAAATCCGAGTGTGATGGGTTAAACAGAAGTTATGTTTAAAGGGGGGTAGCACAGCAATATAAGGGCTACCCCCCTTTTAACATAACTTCTGTTTAACCCATCACACACGGACTTTACACCTGAAGAAGGCCGAAGAATGGATCGGCCGAAACGTCGTGTTTACAACACAAATAACAAGAAGGAGTTCAATCGTCCGAAGAACCATTTGAATATTAATGACACTTCTTAAAACTATAGAAAATATCATTATTACTTATATGTAGGTATCCTTATTTTAGAGGTACGTATATTTATGATATGCTACGTAGATATATTCTATTATGGAATACTTCGAACGTTTATTATGCATCAATAGGAACCCTGTTTGTTCACTGAGGTCAAACCCAGTAATTTCATATTGGCCTTTACATAATTGCTATTAAGCATTCGATGCAAGCTAAATGGATTTTTACAGCCTTATTTTACCGCTATTATTCTGTGTACGATGTACCAATTTAATCCCTGCTACCACCATTATGCAAAATAGCTTGTTCTGTTTGGCTAAAACTGAGGCATTCCTACATGAAATTGGTGCCCAGGACACTGCAAATGGTGTGTGCAGCAGTGCCGTACAGAACACCCAACACATACTGCAAGTGTCCAAATCCTGCAACAATCCAATGGAGTCAATGACATACGTCACTGTGATGATGCCACGCTAAACTGGTTCAAGAGGATCGATTCTGAGAGCTGACGTAGGGAAAGGTCATACGAACGAACGAACGAACGAACCATTATGCATCTTTGCTACATGACAGTAAATAATTAAAAACAAAGTTTGAGCTAAGAAATATCCATTTTGTCTAAGAGCACAGGCTTTGTGTTCTTTAAAGCAAGGCCTCTCAACCTTTGTTTTTGATTCGCGACCCATTGTGATAAGGCGACCTATTGTGATAAGGCGAATTTTTTTCGCGACCCCTTTTGATAAGGCGAATTTTTTCACGACCGCTTTTGATAAAGCGAATTTGTCACGACCCCTTATCAAAATAAGGCGAATTTTTTCGCGACCCCTTGCTTGCTGTTATAGACGTAATCTAACAGTAACATTAATTAAACTAAACAAATAAACAAAATTGCAATGTATTTATAATCTATAATACGTTTTACTGTGTTTATTATGGAAAAATACTTTTTAAAATTAAATTACTAAAACGAAGGGAAACATTTTTTAAAAAGAATTACTGAATATCACCGAGCCATTTTACCATAAGCACTGTAGAGAGATTAAAAAGAAATTAGTTTCATAATTATTCTTTAAAAATTTTAAAAATATTTCTGCGGCCCCCATCTGTAACTCCTCTGGGGTCGGGAAACCCTAGTTTGAGAATCCTTGTTCTTGTATTATTCTGCAAGATTATAGTTACACTCCAAAGCTATATAGTGTTATTAACAGTCCGCAGAAAAAAACTAGTCTACTGCTTACGTATATTCAAGTAATTGTGGAAAACTAAATAAGTTTGTATTTATTTTTAATATTTTGGTGGGTGTTGGGCGGCAGAATAATTTCCGTTACTTATATTTCTAAGATTCTACAGACCTTGTGAACCTGGGGCCACGCAAAAATTGTTTTTAATTTGGCCCCGGAGTTCCTAAGGACGACCCTGAGCAGAGAAACTGGGTTTCTTTATTATTTCCATATATGCAAGTAATTATGGAAAACCTATAGTGCAGGTGTTTCAATTCATTTTCATTTTTGTGGGATGATTTTAAGAGTTTTAATCTATTATTATTTGGAATTCCAAGGATTCTAAAGTATTCGATTCTGTACATAATTAATTAATTAAAACTTGTCCAATTGAAAATTATATATTGAGCAGATCCTATTACATTTAACAAGTTATTACACGCCAGCACACAACACGATTATGTACAGTTTAAAACAAAGACGTTTTCTTCTTCTTCTGCGGTTCAAGATTCATAATAAATGCACTCAAAATCAATGTTGCATTGAATTTCGTGTTCAAATTACCGACGTTCAAAACTGTTCTATCCTCAGCGATGAGTTTATTTAATTCCCTTTGTGATCTGTTAAAGGGGTCGATTCTTTTCTTTGGATCATCGTCTCTTATGTTTAGAGTCGAATTCCTCTGACATTTCCAGGATCTGCTAGTTTGAGAAGCCCTGTTCTAAAGTATTATTCTCCAAGGTGATAGGACATATACTATAGGTACACTCCACAGCTATAAAGTGTTATTGATACCCCCCACCCCCCAAAAAGCGACTAGTCTACTGTGGTTCAAGCTTCACAACAAATGTACCCAAAATCAATGTTGCATTGAATTTCGAGTTCAAATTACTGACGTTGAAAACTTGTTCTTTGAGCGATGAGTTTAATTAATTCCATTTGTGATCCGTTAAAGGGACGATGCTTTTTCGGTGGATCAAAGTCTCTTCTGTTTAGAGTCGAATTTCTCTGACATTTGCAGGATCTTTCAACAAGAAACAATGATACAAGAACAACTGTTTCTTTTTGTCCCTTTCGGCTCTCAAGCGCAAAAGCAACAAATGAAACCAGTAAAACAAGCGAATGTGTTCTTTGAAATCTTCGTGGCGATAGAAAATAAAATCGAAAGATTGGCATGATTGAAAAACAAACGGGAGTTAATCACGATTGGAATTTAAACTGAAATTGTTTTTTTTAAATTTTTTTTCGCTTTTGTTTTGGTTCTTTTCCCGATCAGTTCATACAACAGCGCAGACGTTTACGGCCAAATCGCGTTGAATACACCGGTTCTCGTACAATCACTAAAGTTAAGCAATGTTGAATCGGTCCAGTATCTACATGGGTGACCAACACTTTTTTCATTTTTTTTTCTTTTTTCCTCTGATCAATTCGGACAACAGCGCAGGCTCTTACAGCCAAATCGCGTTGGATACACCGGTTCTCGTACAATCACTAAAGTTAAGCAATGTTGAGCCGGTCCAGTATCTACATGGGTGACCAACATTTTTTTCATTTTTTCCCCTGATCAATTCGGACAACAGCGCAGGCTCTTACAGCCAAATCGCGTTGGATACACCGGTTCTCGTACTATCACCAAAGTTAAGCAATGTCGAGTCGGGCCAGTATCTACATCGGTGACCAACTTTTTTCCCATTCGTACAACAGCACATGACAGTAGATAATTAAAACAAAGTTTGAGCTAAGAAATATCGCGTTGGATAAACTGGCCCTCGTACGATCACTGTTAAGCAACGTCGAGCCTGGTCAGAACTAAGGGTGACCGTCTTGGAATACCAGCTTCCGTAAGCAGCTGGGGAACATGTAGTGAGTCTTCCGTTGGGTTCCCGTTAATTCTCCTAAGGAGGAGACCGATCTGTACACTACGCTCAATAACGCAAGCCATAACCCTCTGAACACGAAATAAATGAATTACTAAGCCATTTGTCGTTGTAGATTTAATTATATCACTATTGAAGAGCGAAGGAAACTCAAACGGTTTTTCGTTTTGTTTTTTAAAGTAATTTATTATGTGTTTTAACCGATACATGACAAATTGAAATTATTTTTCTTGTCTTATTTTTACTTACATCAAAGTCTTTAAATCTCATGAGAAATTTAAATAAAACTAATTCCAACTGTTCAGATGATTAATTGCCTTTGGAGAACTAGGTTTTCATTGTTTCATTGTTTTAATATTCCTTATTTCAAACTTTGTGACTTAAATTAGAATTACCGCCTTGTTTTAAAGTTGCCCTTGTCTAAACATACTTGAAGAGTGTGGTTCCAAAACGCGATAAGCGCCATTTCAAAAAACATGTGTTTAATTAAATTAAAAACCACATTCTGAATTTGAATTTTTTAATCTTATTACATTATAGACGTATATCAAAATGTTGCTAACTTTTATTTTAAAGTTTTTTTTAATTTATTTTTTCAGGTAAGTCTGTCTTTGAGCTCAATGAATTTTGACTGGCGTTCTGTTTCGATTCTAAAATGGTAAGTCACATTTTATATTATTAAGAATTAAATCAACGCGGGCTGCAAACATGTATCTTCTGCCTAAACCATTCGATATCACGTGTGCGTGCAGGGCCCGGGCCTACGGCCCCTGGCCCCGGGCAAGCTGAACTTAGGTGCCCTTTAACAAATGGTGCTATTTTATATTCCTGAAAAAAATCTGACATCCCATCAAGGAATTTAATTCTTTAACTGTTTTTAATCTGTTTAATTTACTCATTTCCCCATTTGTATTTGAAAAGTCCTACTGTTTCAGACGCATGAACCTCCCCCCCCCTCCGTGTTGCCGGTACCTCGGACGGGCCCTGGTAGAATGATTGATTATATAAACATGATGGTCGCTGCCATTTGATACGAGTATGGTGGCACCTAGGAGAGCACACTGTCCTCCATGGAGCATCGCGTGCGTGAGAAAAGGGCCGGGTGAACAGTCCGGTCCTAGCTTGGCAAGATGTTCTGTTAATCGGCGGCAGAACATAGGCTGAGACGGCCACAGAACAATCTTGTAGATGCATACAGCATCTAGCATCTAGCATTCCCAGACGGTCACCCATCTGAGTAATGACCAAGCTCGACGTTGCTTAACTTCGGTGATCTTACGAGAACCGGTGTATCCAACGCGATTTGGCCGTATTAATGATTGATTAAGCGACCAACCATTAGATACACAAAAATCAGAATTTTATTCACCTGTTACACGCACTAATTCCCAAATCAGCAATTATTTTGCTTTTCTTCTGTGCCACAACTCCGACCAGAGGACCAGAAGTAATCAATCATTGTTCGATATTTGTCAGACAACAAAGCATTGAAGGCAAATTGAGATTAAAGGTGACTACGTTGGCAGAGCAAAAGTCACAGAATGCCAATACCGAGCGGTGATGTTTGTTGTGGACTCCCTTAAAATAATCTAAAAAGTTATGACTCACTTAATGGCTACATTATTGAGTTCGACAGACATCATCATCATCGGCCTTTTAACGTCAGTCGATGGACATAGACCTTCCCCAAGATGTGCCAGATATCTCAATCGTGGGCGTCGAGGAGCCAGTACCTTCTGAGTCGTCACGCTAACTTATTTTTTGCCGGCCATAATTTTGCATATGATCGCTGGGATCCACGTTGTAAGTCATGATGTCTAGCGGTTGTCTGACATTCTTGAAATATGGCTTGCCATCTGAGTTTCCTATTGGATTCTATGATAACTCTGACTCGCATGATCCTCTCATGTGTACGTCTTAGTGTTAGAGCAGATCTTATGGTTAAGTTGCATGTTTCAGCTCCATAGGTTTGTGTCGGGAGGAAGCATTGGTTGTAGACTCCTCTTTTCAAAACTAATGGGATCTTCTTGTTTTAGAATGTGATTTTTCGTTTGATTTCTCCCCTTTTTGAGGATTCCATGTAGATAAACCCGTTTTCCGTGAAAATATTCGTGTGCTGAGTTAATCTCCGAACGTCCAGATACTATCTCCTGTAGGTATTACTGAAATATTTGGAACATTCCGAAATTTCTATTTTCTTAGTCACAGAGGTGAAACTAGCCGTCTCTTCAAGATAAGACTTCGACATCACCAGAAGTGTGAGTGCTGTGAAGAGACTACGAAATCATGTATAGCAGATCACATGTGTAAGATAAATGGAATCTTTTTTCTGTAGCGAAGACACCATGATTAACAAACACCCACATTTGATAATACTAGATAAACCTGTAAACCCATTGGGTCTCTAATCAGTGTGACTACGAATGCAGACACTGTTGTTTTCAGTTGCAAAATCATCCGGACTTTTTGCATTCTTCAAGTTAGCTCATTTTAGGGATACCAAAAATCAATATATCTGGCTACACTGTACCGCTTAGGCTACACGGAGGTCACATACAGATAAACAGAATGAGACTTTCACTATTCTATAGATTGCACCGTAAAGTAATATAAAGCAATTTAGTCAACGCACGCAATGGCATTCACACCACTCTGCCAAAATGGTTCTCGTGCTGACTTCCCATAGAAAACCCGAACCAGACGATGCTCAAAGACTACATAATACAAGCTCTACTCTAACACTAAGAACCATGCAACGTACACATGAGAGGATCATGTGAGTTAGAGCTATCATATAATCCAATAGGGAACTCAGATGGCAATTGGAAAGCCATACTGCAAGAATGTCAGACAACCGCTAGACACCATGACTCACAGAGTGGATCGCCAGCGATCATACGCGAAATTATGGCCGGCAAAAAATAAGATAGCGTGACGACTTAGACAAGTTCAGAAGGTATTGGCTACGTCGCAGAGCCAATACCTCATAACTCATGTAAATCCTAATACTAATCTAAGGATATGTAACCAAAACTAAGTGGATGAGTCAAAGTTCAAACGGTGGTTAGGGGATAGTTTCATCAGTAAAATTGTTTCTTTACGTGAAGAGTCCATTGTTACAGCCAGAGAAACTGACAGAACAAGTAACACTGTTCATTTTTATAGATAGGATATGAAACTGATTTCATCGTAGCTATATGTCTATCCACACAATATCTCAAAAAAAGAAAATTCATTAAATCTACTATCCGAATAAACCATTCGTAGGACGGGTATTTGGCTAGTAAATAGTAGAATTGTATTCGGGGAACATGACCGCGTTTAGAGACTAAAATGCAACCAGCAATCTTGTATTTGGCATTCACCTTAACAAATTCCAATTGATTTCTCATCGATTTCTCCTCATCATTAACCCTGCACTCTCTCACATTGTGTCTAGCTGACTGAGTTGATGAGCGATGCCTCCCCCTCCTCCTCCTCCTTAATCTATTAATCTCTTATTGAGAGCCAACCCCTCCCCCATGACGCAATCTGATCAATTTTCTATCATTATCACTGCCTAGAACATTGAATATTGCTGTGGGGGGATATAGACGCTGTTAGACAAGATATATCAGGATAAACAGTAAAGAAAAAAGTAGTAGCAATGACCATTATATATATATATATATATATATGTGTGTGTGTGTCTGTGTGTATGTATGTATATGTGTGTGTATGTATATATATATATATATATATATATATAATGAAAGATAGATAGATATGTGTGTTGAATTAATAGGCTAAAGCATAAGAAGAGCTTTATTTACATATTTACAACTAGTTTGGATACCCGGCGTTGCCCGGGAAACAAACTCTTCATGAAATCAAATAAGGGAGTGGACACGAGCGCACCCCCGGTCGGGCCAGCACACATTCCCGGGCAGACCCACGCAGGCCATCGCACACCACTGGATAGGCCTGCATACCACCTCCTAAAACATTGAACATTCATTTTTCTCAAAACTGACAATGCATGTGCTCACTTAGCGTTAGTAATTCGCACGTCAAAGCGGACAATCAGATTTAAATTGTGCCCATGTTTTATTGTTGCGTTGAGATTAGAGGTAGGGTTAGGATTTTTGTTCTAAGAAAAACATGATTTATTGTCAGGTTAGGATTAGATTCCTTAAAAAATATACTGCCAAACTGGCATAAGCACTGAGAGAAAGAGAAATCCACACCCGCAGTTACCTATGGTGAATGGAAAGTAAGGGTGCAGTTTAGAATTATAGCTACTTTGTAAATAGAACACCATCTTATCAAACATTTAAATATTTCCTTTCTCAAAACTCACACATTTCCGGAAGGTTTCAAGGTCTAATAGATTGAAAGCACATGAAATTTTAAAAAATACAAATTAAATGTTCTCAATCGGGTTTTGAACCCAGTCCGCCGATTGTATTTACTTCATTTCTAAACACTGCTGTATTGTCGCTTTCACTGATTTCTTTAGCAATAAAAACAGTTTGTTTTTCATGTAAGCACGAACGCAGACCCCATAGAAATCGATGATTTTTCTTCTCAAAATTCGACCTACAAACATGCATACATACATGCATACATTACTACTTTATAATATACATAACTTGTATCGTTATCCTTGAAAAGCGCTAATCACTTTTGGATAAGAACTATATCAATAAGAAATGTTTTCAACGGATAATTACAGGTTCTGGCTATTATAATCCCAGATAATCAAAAGTTATTTTTGGCTCAGAGGTATAGCGCTCACTTCCGCTTCGGTAGATCATGGTTTCAGTCCATGGCTGAGACACACCAAAGACTTTTAAAATGGTACTCTATGCCTCTCTGCTAAGCATTTAGCATAAAGAGTAGGATTGAGGAAGCCTTGACATGGGCTCCGTCAGGCTTTTACACCCAAGGCACGCCCGTGAAAACATGGGTGCCCCAACGACACGGTAGAG
>VCCN01000420.1:2724680-2735343 GCA_006491835.1 Architeuthis dux | reverse complement strand
CTGCCAAAAAGCGCTAATTTTTTTTAATTGCCAAAAATGGCCTAAAACCACCAAGAAGACGCTAAAAACAGTCATAAATAGCCAGAAAATGGCCAAAAACTGCCAAAATCTTCTAGGCGAAAAGGCGCTAATTTAGCGCTTTCTGTAATGCCAAAACACGAAACGCGCTAAATTGGCAACATTGCTTCAAACCCCATCGACCTCGTTGAGACGGCATGGTCCTGGGAGGGGAGGGGCAAATGCACCGTCCAGCGGACGCTCATGTCGATCAGGACCAAGCGTAATTGGATGCTAACATTAAAAGATATTAAAATAGGTTTTCTCTCGCGTTTTGCAAACGATATCGCTATATGCAATTCTAAGCCCTTCAATCCTTGGAACATGACGTATATGATGATATTTCCACATATAATTTAACGTAATAGACCAGTGGTTCCCAACCGGGGGTGGGGATAGGGCTATTAGGTAACAATAAAAGTCCAGTCTAAAGATAGGGTTTTCTGCACTTCTATCTATCAAGTTGAAGGCTCGAAATAAGCTCCAAGTTGAGAATGATTTCAGATGTGTTCTCTCACTAATAGACACACACACATCGAAGAACTAGTAGCAAAAAAACAAGAACAGAGATCTCATTGATGTGTATATCAGTTACGATAGCAGAATTCTTTTTTTGTAATAAATTGGAATTTCAAATGATGTGTTATAATTATTTTCGCTTGTTTTGAATAACAAATACACAGCAGCAGCTGTACAATTATAAAATTAAACTAATTGTTAGTTTGAAGCTGTCTAATTATACGTAAAATAAAGTTATTATTTGAAATTATTCTTTGTTGCAACTTAATAAATGGAAGTGGTGGAATGCTAGTAATCTTATTGACAAAAGTGAGGAATGACTCGAAAAGGTTGGGAACCACTGTAATAGACTGATCGCTTGAAGGAAAAGGTTATCTGATTAGGGCTTCTTTGTGGTAGCAATTACTACTTACTTGGAACCTGGCAGAGAATATAAAACCTGACGATTGCAATTGCAACTCTATTCCCATGTTGTCCGAATCATTTTTAAAAAATAATTTTGTATAGTTTCTAGCTGAAGGATCTTCAGCTAGAACATTTTCTGGTGAGTTAGTGAGGACTTTGTATCGTTCATAGAGAGAATGGAAGAGTAATAGGGAGATATTGGTTGCTGAATGGAAATGCTTCATCTCGCTAACAGAGGGTACTTTAGTATTGTTCATAGAGAGGGGCTGAGAGTAAGAGGAAGAGAGACTGTTTGTTTATTTTCTGTTAAGTCGTGTGCATGTACATTTAACATTTTACCACGAGATCGTAAAAAGAAATCTCTAAAAGTCAAAAATGTCACTTTTTTAAAACAAATTAAATTAAACCATATCTGATTCCCAACTACCTACCTAACTATCTATCTTATTAGTTGTTTTTTTTCCCCAGCAATTTATCCTACCCGTTAGGGATGGTATTCAGCTAGTGAGAAATAAACCAACCAGCAATAACTGGTGAGATTAACGCAGTCCCCATCCCTCAACACGGGGTATGTGAGAATGAAACGGGTGTTCGCGGACGGGTAGCACACGATTTTGACTGGCAGGGGAGAATATGTTCTTGTTTCTGGCAGGTATATGGTTGTTGAATGGACTGGAAAATGTGTTGAAGTGTGGAGGTGCGGAGTGGGCTTAACGGTTAACAGCGCAGAAAATGTAACCGGCGAACCGAGTTCAAATTCCGGCTGGAGTAATTTGTGTTCATTTCGCACTAATGCCCCTGTAAAAGGCAAGACTACACCCTTTCCACTTACTCCCTATTGCTGGTATAATGTGGCCCTGTAGATGTCTCGTGTTACTTCGAGTGAAGATGGGTACCGCTAAGTAACTCCCATTGCCCCGAGAAATGACGTGAAAGACCCAACATGGTACCCCGACGATCTACTAGGTTTATTTCATTACTCAAATTTATTTGTAAACAAAAAGAAAATATAAAAAGACTAAGTCTGTGAACTCAAACAAATACGTGTATATCTAACATTGAGTCTTCGTAATTTTGAATCCAAACAGAAAGGCGTTCGATAGGTGATTCAAATGACTTTCAAGACATATCGTTGGTATTCACTTTGTTTTGATTGAGATATAACATTTTTCAAGGATCATCATCATCATCATTATTATCATCATCATCATCAGCCGTTATAAGTCCACTGCTGGACTTTCCCATTTCCTTCCATGACAACCTTGTGCTAACTTCTGCCAAGTCTTACCGGCAAACTTTTCTATCTCGTCCCTCCATCTTGTGTCTGGTCTTTTCCTACTTCTTTTATTGTCCCATGGACACCAATCGGTTAGTCTTTTCCCCCATCTATTGTCATCTCTTATTGCTAGGTGGCCAGCCCACCTCCATTTTTGCTGCCTAATTGGTTGTATGATATCCTTCACTCTAGTTCTTTCTCTGATCCATATTGATCTTTTTCTATCTCTTAGAGTTATCCCTAGCATTGCTCTTTCCATGGCTCTCTGTGCTATTCTGGGTTGTTTTTCAGCTAACTATAATGTAATCTCCCTTATTTATTTTTATTTGCAAATGCGTAAAAATCCAGGTACTTTCCTGAAAATATTTTCGAGATTTTAAAAGTACAGTGCAATTGCAAAATTACTTAAATACTGCAGTCATTTTTAGGCGGCCTGGGTAAACTATTCCATTTCATAAAAGCTGGATTTCTGAAAAAAACATCGATCGCTTCAATATGTATTGTCTCGACATTCCACCGTCTCCTCGCCCAGACTCTTGAAGACTGTAACCATTTCTGGAACCAACTGCCTGGGTATTTCTTTCCAGACAAGAATTAATGAATAGATATTTTTGTCTGAACGGACAGTTCTATATGAATCACATATAAACACATACAACCCTCACCAGCACCAATAAAAAAAAGATCCTTGTTTGCATCACGTATGTTTCCTTCTTTGCTTATAGAAAATCGCACGTACCTGTCTCTAGAGATCGGAAGAGACGGGGAGAAGAAAAAAGATAGAATTCTTGATGCATCAAACGTGTGGGTTTTTAATCATGTTTTTAGTTAAAAGCAACTTTCATCACCCAATGGCTTTCGCTTCAGATACACGCTTCTTCGGCTTCAAACTCACGTTCCTTAACTCGTTTTCTTGTTGTTTGACGATCCTTTGTTATCGCGATTGTGTGCTGCAGAGGTGATGTTTACACCAAAAACTGTCGCCTGATTTCGCTTCAGACGAAAATAATAACAGAACAAGCCTAGCTGCTGCAGGGTCAAACTCCACTCCTACTTCTATTCAGAGCGAAGATGATGGCTGCAACTTTTGTATTGCATATACAATGAATAGAAAATTATTAAAAAAACATATTATTTAGTATAAATGTATTTATTTATCAGAATGAAATAAGCCCTTGCTTATTTGTAACGTACGTTTATGTAAGATATGTAAGATTTGTCAGTTTGGCTCAGTCGGTATGAGAGCCGTCTACCGATCACTTGGTCTTGATTTCAAATCACGGTAGGGAAATGTTAATTTTATATATCGGTTTGGTTTGACGGGACAGAAAAACAGTGGAAAGTTTACTTTCTTAAATTAGGTGATGATTGCTCTTGTTCTTGTTACGGTGGAAAAACACTCAACTCCAACCTATGCTGGTGTTGGCTGTTTTTCTACCGTAACAAGAACAATAACAACAAGAACAAGAGCAATCCTCACCTAATTTAAGGGAGTTTGACAAAAAATCAACAGAACAAATCTTGAATAAATATTTTCATATTTCGAGATAATAAGTGATGCCCTTACGCTGGCTACGGCTTCAGTCATTCCTGCTTCGTCTCCAAACATCCCATTACTACTTGTTCGGTCCGTTTGCCATATCTAAATTAGACAAGCACCCGACGTAGCGTCACTCATTTTACCCAGTGCTATTTTACCCATAACTAGGGAGAGAGACGGATTCATGCATTTCCTGTGGGCATTAGTGCGATATTGAACGCAAACTGTCCCAGCCAGTATTTGGAATCGGTTGGCCGGGTCCATTCTCCACACTGTTATCCACCCGGCCACCCCACAGCTTCTTTTGAGACAATAATCCTTTTTTTTAAAAAGAAGAAAAATAATCCCCACTTTGGGAATACAGTGGTCAACGGAGAATTGCTTTAAATTAGTTTTTCTACGCAATGTTTGTGAGTAAAACATACCACCCTTTAGTTATGAAACAAACAAATAGTTAGGCA
The DNA here is from genome assembly GCA_006491835.1 of Architeuthis dux. Lineage (NCBI taxonomy): Eukaryota > Metazoa > Mollusca > Cephalopoda > Oegopsida > Architeuthidae > Architeuthis > Architeuthis dux. The sequence continues at coordinate 2,731,085 of VCCN01000420.1, read as the reverse complement.
TGTGAAAAGGTAAGGTGGAATAGATGATACTGTAGAATAAGTGTCTGGTAGTTGGGTTGGTTTTTTTTTCCTACAAATTTTCAGATATCTTATTCCACACATTTATCGGACGGGATAGAAACAACAAAGATGAGGATAACCTCTTCATCTTTGTTGTTTCTATCCCGTTTTACGGTCAAATCATGTTGGAAATCGATCCTGTACGATCACCGAAGTTAAGCAATGTTGAGTCTGGTCATTACCTAGATGGGTAACCGCCAGGGAATACCAGGTGCCGTAAGCGAGAACGGTTAAGTGAGTGACGCCACTTCAGGTCCTTGTCGCCTCTTCAATCTGACACAAGAGAAACTTGTCATATGGGAAGCCTGAGCAGGGACGACCGATGCCGTAGACAGCGTATGGGCACATTTTCTGGCTGTTTCCAACCCCAAATTTGGTGAGATAGGTTATTCGCCCTACCTAGGATCAGTCTGAAAAATATGTAAATCAAAATCTAACAGGACTTTAGATTGATAGATAGATAGATAGATAAATGCACATGGACAAGGGATGTACAGATAGATAAATAGATACATATGGATAGATAGATATGTTATGATATGTGTTTCCGGACTAACTGACACCTGGGCGGAAATGTGAGTGAACCCAGTCACCTCGGTATATTGTCTAAATATTGTCAGTGTCTAAAGCAGGATGGGTGATTGACACAACGTAGGCGTTAGAGAAACTATAAAGCAGACCCGAATAGAAAACCTGAGGGCGGACAGAAATCTCGACACTCAAAGAAGAGACAGACATCAGCGCAGCCGAAAGGCAGAAGACCGCTGTCCCTGTTGGGGACAGACTGGCGGTTCTTATCTCTCTCCCACACTTCACTCTCCGGCCGACAAAGATGTATGTTGTGTATGTTGTCCAGATATCTTTATAAGCAAGTCTTCGAGTTTCCTTTCTATCCAAGTCCAGGATACCCCACTATACAACATACAGATAGATACATAGATAGATAATGACATACATACGAACAACCCGGATTAGATGGATATGAATATACTGAGATAGATAGATACATATATAGATAGATATGAATATATTGAACTAGTTAGGTAGATAGATAGATACATACATATATACATACATACGAACAGCCCGGATTAGATGGATATGAATTGCGTTGAGATATTTGTCAACCGACGAGCGCCTCATCGTGGAGCAATATTTAGCTAGCTTGTCTTGCATGCTATTACTACTGTAGTGAGTCTGATCCTTACCAGTCGCTCCATTTGTGTAGCCTTGTGTTATACTAAGCTTAGCTTAGTCAATATCGTAATTGTCAACTGTTTTCTGCATTAGTGGAAATTGGAGGTACGTTGGAGTACGACGTATACCTACCTCACAATTTCTAGTTTTTTTGTATGTTTAATGTTTACTAATGGAGACATTACCGTATACATATTTCCCCAAACCAAACCTTACCATGTACATAGTTTTTTAAAAACCCAGCTTTACCATATACGTAGTTCGCAAAACCAATTTCCATCTCTTAAAGAAAGACTATTGAATCGCTAATATAACATACGCTGGAGTGAATCACTTTGCAATTAATACTTGTACTTCACGTAATTAAGAGAGACGTTGACCCTGGAGTCAAATAAATTACTTCCGATGTCTATAGTGTTTCTGGGCACCGTTCACATAGATCAACTTATTAGGTAACTCTAAAAGAAAGCGTATTTAGCCCGCTTTACCAAATAGGCAGCCTAAACGAGTTAAATGAGTCGACCTACCATAAACATTTCTTTGATGCTACTGCTAATTGTTATCTTTGTTTTAATCTTGCACCTCTTGCTCTTATTCGCCGATTAGACTTGAGGTTATTAATTAATTAAATAATTAATTATTAGCAGTTTTATGAGATGTGTTTAGTCGTAGAATTAGACAAAGGCATCACAATAAGTTTGAAAGTAATGAAAGAAAAAGAGGCTGTATGATCTTAAGTTTTCAGTTTCAGTCAGACACCAACTACTAGCGCCAGATTATGAATAGTTTAATGTAATGTTCGTCTTAGGTTTTCTGTGGTATATTTGCATCAGGAGATTCCAATGAATTAGTTTCTAAGTGTATGAGTAATAGCGTTGGCTGAAATATGTGATAGATAGAATGAACTAGTCTGTTATAAACAGATTTAAATAGATTGATTGATTTGTTTAGCGGCATATCAACCATTGATGGGTCATTTAATGCCGAACTCAGTTTAAAATCCCCAAAATAGTGTCTTGCGAATTTGGTAAACGGTTATTTTTTTTTTAATTACAGTCTTGCGGTGAAAGTTTATTTTTCCTTAACTAGAGTCTTGCGACTTTGGAAAACGGTTGTTTTTTCTTGCGACTTTGGTGCAAAACCAGGTGGCACCTGTTTGGGGTGGGGGTCTTACCCCTCTGCAGGGGATGCAGTCGGCGTATTCTAGGCCCAAGCCGACAGGACCGTTTTTAACTAGAGTCTTGCGACTTTGGTGAACGGTTTTTTTTCTTTTGTTTTTAATACTCTTGCGACTTTGGTCAAAGGTTATTGTTTTTCTAATCAGTGTCTTGCGACTTTGGGCAAAGGTTTTTAAAATAAAAAGACCCAGCCGACATAGCTGGGCCCCTGTTTGGGAGGGCGTCTTACCCCTCTGCAGGGTACGCAGTCGGCGTATTCTAGGCCCCAGCCGACAGGGCCCTCAAATAGATTGCTATGAAGAGAATGGGATAGCTAGATGTGATGGGACTCGCTTATTTTTATATGTTTATATTTCAGTCCGTGTGTAAATTTGTATGGATATGTTTTGTTATCGTAAGTATGCTTATCCATGTACGTGTGTGCATGCGTGTGAACGTCTGTGCCTACAGGGGGTCACTGTAAACATCTCGGATAATAATTTAAATTGCTTTTTGGTCAACTGGTTCCTTCTCTTTGTCCTTTTTCTTCTCCTCGAAATAACAGAAATTACATCGCTCCAGTTTAGATTGATTTCCAGAGTTTGTAATCATTTCTCTTATTAGACAATGGTGAACAGCAGTCAAGTAATTCTGTATTTCATTAATTCTGTCCCTGTATTGCTTTACTATTTCTTCATTCTCCGTTTTCCTCATCCCGGCCGGGCCAGGCTCTATCATAATTGCCGAGTTCTCGGCACGCAACATAATTATAACTAAAGCCAATTTCGGAATTTTCAATATAACAATTCACTAAAAAACCGATTATCTCCCCTTATTCATAAGAATAAAACGCTAAAACAACAAAACAAACGAACAAACAAACAAACTAGGAGAATTAGCAATTATTTTTCAGAAACCAAATCACTGATTAATCTTTTATTGTTTGTTACATAATCATCGATATTTTTAACGTGATTAAAAAGCAACGAATTTGATTTAATATTTTTGATCTGATTTGATTTCATGAAAAGTTTAAAAGGGCAACAAATTAATAAGATCTGATTTTTTTTGTTTTTGCTTTGTTGTTTGTGAGAGGGGGCTCTTGGTTTTGTTGTTCAGGAGCGATGTTATTGTGTACAAACAGAAACTAATTATAATCATATCAACACATCCGATGGAATAAGACTCGGGGGGATTAGCCACTCGGAAGGATGGGGCGGGCTTTACTCAGCAGCTCGTCTAATTTTCCTTTCCTATCGTGGGTAGGCCTCCAGAAATCCTTTTTGATTTTAAAATAGTAGTAATAATCAACAGCGGCGTCCGCTGCCACTTTTCTAGCGATGGGTGGGGGGAGGGTAATATATTCAGAATTGAATCATTTTATTCCGCGGATGGTGGAGGACAAAAGAATATATTCAGAATTAAATTATTAAAATAAATTAAATATGACTTCTATTGCCAACATTTAGTTTATTAAAACATTCCTTATTTCATAATTATAAATTAAATATGAGTTTTATTGTTATTACGATATATTAAATGGATACAAATATTACTTATTTTATTGAAAATATTACCTATTCTTTAAATGTTACTTATGTTCTCTATGACTTCTCCAACTTTCAACCCTCACGATCTCAGTGAGAAGGCCTATTCCAGAGGGCGGAAAATGCCCCACCCTCATAGCGAATGCCATTGATAAACAATTCTTCGAGATTTTGTGCCCACATATTCTATTTGCTTCGGAGATTATTTAAACATTTAGAAAGCATATTAAATAGAAGCACTTCCAATAAAGAAACAATATACTGTAGCAAATGGTAATTTAGGTGTGTAGTTCATTTGTTATAACATTAAAATGATGGCACATGTTTGAAGTCTATTTTCTTTTCTCAGCTGACACAGTGTGACTTTTAAGAAATCCGGCTCTAATGCTGTCCCCTAACAATAGTCCTAATACGTAGAAAAATGGAAATACTTCATGTCAGAACTTCAGGCAACAGTAAATATCACAGACTCGCTCAATTACATGTAGGCAAATCACACAACCAATGGATACATTCTTAAATGCACAACTTATCATTTAATATAGACATAATGTTATTAAAACATGTACTTCAATTAGAAAATGTTACTCTTGAATATGCTAAGTAGAAATGACAGTATATATCAATATTACATATATATTAGATATATCTATCTGAAATGATATATATATATATATAAACAGAATGAAATAGCTAGATCGATGGATATAAAGACAATGCGATATATAGAAGATATATATGATGAAAATGGATTAGATTGGTATTAACATAGTAGATAGATAGGTATATTGGTTAAAGTTGTCTATGAAGTCCGTTTGGAATTTAGACTTTTAATAGCATCTTTTCTGTATACCATGGCTGTTGAAGTTCACTAAAGTCATTGCCTAGCTGTTTTGGGGACTGATCATAGTTCTATGCTTTTAGGATCGACGCTGCTTAACTTCGATGATTGTACGATAACCGGTTTTCCAACGCGATTTGACCGTAACGTCATGCGATAAGAGGCGATGTACAAAGAAAAGATCATTTTTATCAAGAGTGGTATCTAAATAAGGTCGACCCTAGGGTTCCTTCTGGTACCCCGGGCAAGCTTAACTTCGGCGCCCTTCAAAGCTTGACTGAGCTTGTCGTCGGTCATGAGAATTTCTTTTGCCAATTGTTTCTCTTATTTTCACAACAGGAAGTATTTAACTGTCAGATATTCCTAACAAATCTGACTTCACATCATGGAATTTTCATATTTTTTATATTTGTATTCTGTTTAAAACCCATAAAAACCCACTGTGACACCGGTGTCACATACAATTTAATTCATCTGCACGGTCTCTTATATAATATTATATCCTTGATTTTAACTCATGAAGTCTACTAAGTGACATCTGCTGACATCCTGGTTCAGTCACGTGACTGTGTGTCAATTTGCCTACCTATAATCACGCATAATGTTCCTTCAAGTAGAAATGGGTCTGGTTTCTTATATGTTGATTCATTCATTTTCCCATTTGTATTTGAATAGCACTATTATCTCAGACACATTGCTAGCGCCCCTAGCACTTGCGTTTAAAATATCAATTTCGAACAACTGACCCTCCATAGAGGTAAAACGATGATATAACTGAGTCGTTTAGTCACATAGGACTGTCCGCTCGATGATCATTGAATGGACGAGCATCTGATTGTCTCATCTAAGCCTTCGATTCTAACACATTAAACTTGCATTAACACAACGTTCAACAGAAGCTACAAAGTAATCTCTCTTGTTATTCCATACAACCTCGGATATTACCGAACGACCGACAAGAGAAGTCCATTAATTGATTCAATTTTATTATTTGGATAATTTATTTATAGATTTCTTTATATTCATTTATTCATTAATTCTTCTCAGTCCTATTCTTTTTGTCATTCTGATTGTCATTATTGTTTTGATATATTTCTTTTTAAATTCAATGTTATGTTTTCGTTTATTCTTGTTTGTCTTTATATGGTTGTTGTTCTAGCTGTGATATACCTTTTCGTTTTTTGTTGTTGTTGAAATTCAACGTTAAAAGCTGATTGACAAGAAAACACTATGTGGTGTGTGGGTGATGCTGAGTGAATGAAAAACTACACGAGGAAATACAAAAACGACTTCAAAGAGGAAATAGCCAAAAAAAAGGCAAAAGGCTAATGAAGTAAATATGAGTGCAAAATGTTCAAGTTGAGGAACTGCTCGCTGTTGGTTGTGATGAGATCTGAAAGACTTGTGTTCAGATCGGTGTCAATAGAAAGAAGAAAAAAGAGATTTGGCAACACACCAGGAAGAAGAACATTTCCTTAATGGCATCACACTACACCATTACGTCAATTGTATCACTGTGTGTATGCATGTGTGCTCGCTTTCACGTGTATGCATGTGTGCATGCTTTCATGTGTATGCATGTGTGCTTGCTTTCATGTGTATG
>VCCN01000420.1:2656326-2672522 GCA_006491835.1 Architeuthis dux | reverse complement strand
TGCTGCCAAAAGACGTTGCTAACGCGACGGTTTCCCTTGAGTGACTAAAAGTGCAATTTGAAATGTAACTTTATGCTAAATCGGTTCCTTAGTTTGTGTCTGACAATGTTCACACATGTTTTTTTGAAAATTCGTACTTGTTTTTAGTGATCACTGCCCAACAAAATACGAGAGAAGTAACTTATCCATTGATCATCCCATTTTCAATTATTTTTAAATTGATCACCCATAACACGTCATGCTGCCAAAAGACGTTGGTGACGTGACGGCTACACTTTAGTGACTTAAAATGCAATTTGCAAAGTCACTTTATGCTAAATAGATCCCTTAGTTTGTGTCCGGCAGTATTCACGCTTTTTCTTTGAAAATTCGTACTTTTTTTAGTGATCACTGACCAACAAAATGCGAGAGAAGTAACTTATTCATTGATCACCCCTTTTTCAATTTTTTAAAAATTGATCACCCCCAACACGGAATGCTGAGAAAGGACGTTGGTGACGCGACGGTTTCCCTTGAGTGACTAAAAGTGTGTGTTCATGAAGATAAAATCTAACAAAAGAATTGCCTCGTCAAATAGAATCTGTTCACGAAGATTTGTTGATTGGTTCAATTCCCTAACGATTGGGAAAAAAAGCGTTTGATCTTCAAACTTGATCCGCTCTTGTGTGGCAATCGCCTTCCATTGACCATTGGTCCATTAACGTAAGAGAAAGACATTGTATTGAACTTAATTATTTATAACCTGTTGATGGAAAAGCTGACAACCGGAAACTGCATTGTCAATTCATCTGCAGCGAGTCAAGCAAGAGACTGAGACTTCAATAATTAACTGATTTTATTACCAGCCTTGCAAAACGGGAAAACTGAAAAAAAACAATAAAATGGCACGTCTGATAATCACAGAATAGAAACCGTCAAGTGACCAATGCGTTTTCGCAGCATGCTGAGTTGAGGATGATCAATTGAAAAATTGGAAAAAAAGGGTGATCAATGAATAAGTTACTTCTCTCGACTTTCGTTTGGGAAGTGGTCACTAAAAAAGTCTGAATTTTCAAAAAAACAAACAATCCTGCATGCTATCAGAAACAAACTAATGTACCGGTTTTGCATAACTGTTTAAATGTCCAGTGCAGCCTGTACGCATAATGAATAGATAGCCAGACAGACAGACCAACTTAAAAACTGAAGAGACCTATGTTGACAATTTTGCTCGATGGTTTCTAACAGGCGACGAAGTATACGGTATTACTTCGGGGAATTGCTTAATAGATTGCTTATTATTAAGTGTTCACAGCGTTAATAGATTGCTTATTATTAAGTGTTCACAACGTTAATGGATTGCTTATTATTAAGTGTTCACAACGTTAATAGATTGTTTATTGTTAAGTTTACACAACGTTAATAGATTGCTTATTATTATTATTAAGTGTTCACAACGTTAATGGATTGCTTATTATTAAGTGTTCACAACGTTAATAGATTGCTTATTATTAAGTTTACACAACGTTAATAGATTGCTTATTATTAAGTTTACACAACGTTAATAGATTGCTTATTATTAAGTTTACACAACGTTTTCATTTATTTTCATTTTTGTTGCTTCTTTATTGCAACGGGCAGGTCGTGTCTACATTTTACGTCCGTTTAAGTAAGCTGCATGGATCGAAATTGAAAAAAAAGAAGCTTCTACAAGCTAAGTGCGGTGATAAAAAAGCAACGTAAATAAGACGCAATAAAAAAAATAGTCAAACATTGCACCGGCATGCGATGAAATTGTTTTCATAACTTTTACCTGTTTACAATATCTTTCTGTGTGCTGAATTCGTGAACACAATAAAAATGTCATATCTCACATTGATATTTACCAAACTCTCTTTTTTTGTAAAACGACTTCGAAAACAATGTCAGATTAATTTCTTTTGAGACCTTAAGAAATTAACAATGAGGTCTATTACGATTACGAGGCGGAATCAAGCAACAAAAATAAGATGAAAGAAAAACTAGTCAGGAATTAATAATAATGACAAGGCTTAATGTAAGAAAATCGGACAACTTAAGACTATTACATCTATTACTACTACAAGGTGTAAACAAGCAACAAAAAAGAAAAGCTTGTCAGCAATTAATAATAATGACAGTGCTTCATCTAAGAAGTTCGGACAACTTAGGACTATTCCGTCTATGAGTATTCAGATAACAAAGATATGATGAAAGAAACACTAATGAAAAATTAATAATGTTCCATCTAACACATTTGGAATGGGGGGATGTTGACATCTGTTGGTAATCATGATACTATTTCAGACACTATGCACTAGATTGCAGGTTGGTGTAGTATAACAGTCCTGTACATGTTATGCCGACATGAAACGTCTCGTTCCTGGATTGCACATTTACGGGAGAGAATAATCTGTGGAGGCAAACAAACAGTTGGTCCATACAGGAAATATGCTCTCCCACGTGGTCGGAGAGAAAGTCGACAAAATTCATTCATTTCAAGGAAAAAATAGGTTCCTTTTATTTCCGTTGATAAGCTTCGATGCAGGGCTGGTTCGCGGATCAATCACGGTATTGAATTCTGTTTTGTTGAAATTCTAACGAGTTGTTACTTTACTGAAAGACTGACGAGTATCGTGATCATGGCGGTTCAAACTCCTACTCTCTACCGAACCCTGACGTGCGGTGTGAAACACGGTTGTTGACCCGTCGATGCTCTGTGCCCAACTGACTATCCGACACCCGATTTAAAATCACGGCGCCCTAAACAATACTCTGATTGGTCGAACGCATTCTCTTTGTTCCCTCGATCAGCCGTTTGACCTATATTCTAGCACGGAACATGATATGGCGTTTTGGGACAAGGCCCAATACAATCATCCCAAAACGCCATTCTTCTCTACCCTCCTTCCTCCAGCCAGCGAACACACGACCCGAGTGTATTTCATTACATTGGTTCCACAACCTTTTATTTCATTTACTATGTTATTCTTTAAGAAAAATAAATAACGAAAGCAATTTTGATCAGACTCATTTTCACAAGTGATTTGACATCGTTTTTAAATGTACGAGCATCTCTAGTACCAATGACGGTCACTGACTGACTGACTGACATATCGAAACACTCCCCTTACGTATCGTCTCCTCCTTCTATATATGTCTAAAAGTGCAAGGGAAAGTAGTGCATCTTTGGTCTGACTTCCAGCCTTCTTTCTTTCTTTCTCAAAATGTATTCATTCTGGTTTCGAAACTAGATGGAACACATCTTTGAAAAATATGTGGGGAAATTATACGAGCGAATTCTAATGATTGGAGAGCCATTAAAAAAAGGAAAGCTTATTACTGAGAGCCTGCCAACATGAAGGAGCGGTATACATTCGAACAAAAGACAGAATCACATTTTCCATAGAGGAGAGTCTCGCAAAATGAATCAACAACCAACCTACACATTCCACCTTTTCCCATTTCAATCACACAGTAATTTCATTGATTTCTGACCTTTGTCATTCTCTCTTCGTTTTTTTTTTTAAAGATTCATGCATTGGAATCTTCTGACGAAAAGATGAAACGCCTACGCTTTCATGTATAACCACGTGATCTCAAAAGATTACACGAATCTTAGTCGGTTAACGTCGACTGATATGTAATGTCTCTTGCTTTTCAAATCTTTAAAACTAGCTGAATACCTGAATGATAATAATTATTGATCTACGCATTTTTTAAAGATTTCGTCATAAAATTTCGTTAATATTTCCATTTGTTTAACTTTTTTGTTTGTCTGTATATTTATGACACTGTATTTAAGACACTGTATTTATGACAGTCTATGTATGACATTGTATTTATGACACAATATTTAAGACACTATATTTATGACACTGCATTCAAGACACTATATTTATGACACTGTATTTAAGATACTGTATGTATTACACTATATATATGACACTGTATTTATGACACTATATTTATGACACTATATTTAAGAGACTGTATGTATTACACTATATTTATGACACTGTATTTATGACACTGTATTTATGACTCTATATTTATGACACTGTATTTATAGCAATAGTGTGATCGAGATGATACAAAAACGTGTGGACATGTGTTCCTTTCTATGTTTAAACACTATAATGTACTCTCGTTGTAACGGCACTCGATCTAACGGCAATATTTGATGATGCACGCGCTCTAACTTCACGTTTGTTTTATATTCTCGCAAGACTATTATCTATATAGGTTCATTCATTTTATTTGTCTACCTGTAACCCGTACATGGGGTATTAGATTTTGAAAGGGTAATAAAAAGTCATTATTGTCTGTACTTTTTGGTTTCTCATTGGTAATACTCTTCGTATAAAATCCACCCGATATAACGGCAAATTCATTATAACGGCACTCTTAATTCCCTGAGTATGCCGTAATAACGGGAGTCGTTTGTAACTTTTTGTTTTCTCATTAATAATACACTTCGTATAAAATCCACTCGATATAACGGCAAATTCATTATAACAGCACTTAATTCTCCCAGGATGCCGTAATGATGGGATTCTTCTTTAACATTTTGGTTTCCCCATTGCTAATACACTTCGTATAAAATCCACCCGATATAACGTCAAATTCCTTATAACGGCACTCTTAATTCCCTGAGTATGCCGAAATTACGGCAGTCGTGTGTAACCTTTTGGTTTCTCATTAATAATACACTTCGTAAAAATTCACCCGATATAACGGCAAATTCATTATAACAGCACTTAATACTCCCAGGATGCTATAATAACGAGATTCCTCTAGGGTAATAAAAAGTCATTGTTGTCTGTACTTTTTGGTTTCTCATTGGTAATACACTTTGTATAAAACCCACCAGTTATAAACTTCCTTATAACGACACTCTTAATTCCCTGAGTGTGCCGTAATCACGGGAGTCGTTTGTAACTTTTTTGTTCCTCATTAATAATACACTTCGTATAAAATCCACCCGCTATAACAGCAAATTATTTATAACTCTTAACTCCCCGGTGGTTTCGTAATAACAGGAGCCTACTGTGTGTCATCTGTTCGTTTGAGGAAAAGTCTCAAGACGCCTGGGTGTTTTGTGCCACCAAGATTCATGTATGCATCCGTGTGTGTGCTAGTCATGTGAAAATATGGTCAATATTCTCCAACGATCAGTTGTGCAATGTATAAACACTTCAAGCAACAAACTCATAAATACTGAACCATAATTCGTCTGATACTCTCTTTAAATGGTGAGAGGCTGTAATTTAGACTGTCTAAATGAATTATTTATTCATGCAAATATATTTCGGACGATATGATTTATCATTTGTATTTGCGTCAATTTAGCTGGTTCAGTTTTTTAAAAAACCGAATTACCTCTGATATATTGAATTACTGCGAGACGCTTGCAGACAAAAACGCGTTTTATTTTCTAATGCAAAAATTCTTGGAGTTGGCTATTACTCAAGATGTGGCATTATCTAATTTCAAGAAAGAAGAATTTAGGATAGACAATAAACACACACACACACACACACAAAGAAAAATCTAGATATTACATTTGTAGCATTTATTTAAAATATGCAGGCATCTGGCTAAATTAAAAGACAATAAAATCATATATATAAAAAGAGTCGAGTCTGTCACACATCAATAGCAGCCATCAGACGAGTCTGCTGTTGCCAGGCAAAACCAGCCAGCATCGACTGTCATCATCGTCAGCAGCATGGAAAAGCGTCGAGCGTAGGAAAGTAGAGCCATGTCGGTTACATTCATGTTGACTTAAACAGCCTTTATTATAATAATAATAAAATATATAATAAGAGACATGAACTCATTCAAAATTACAGGCATGCAGACGATTCTTAATTTAAAAGATGTGAGAACCACAGTTATTTTTCAGGTTTTATTTTGTTATATCCCCCAATTTTTAGCGAACAGTTTAACTCACCCTTACCAAGAGAGACAAGAATTTGCAATGGCGATTGACAAGCGAAAATCGAAAATGGTAAACTCTCACCTTTGAAAGATGCGTATTTGCTATTTTTAAGAAATGGCTTCCACGAATGGAAATGGGGGTGGTACACGGGAGTACGGCGTATACCTACTTCTAAAATTCCAGGTTTGTGTATGTTCAATGTCTACTAATGGAGACTGTATACCTAGTTCCCAAAATATAGTGTTGCCGAATACCTAGTTCCCCCAAACCCATTTCCATCAGGGATGTCTTCCAACTGAAGGAGAAACAGTGGAAACTAACAGCCGTGCTCCAGAATAAGAACTTTCTTAATACATCCTTCATTTCGATTTGGACTAATGGAAAAAGCCTTCCAGATAACGGATCCATAATAGCTCTACAAGTGTTTTCTAGCGACACATTCACTGCGAGGGTGTGACCTTTTATCAGCCACTCTGCTCCCCCCTAAAAGTTTTCTTTTTTTTTATCTCTTCCTCATTCTTTCATTTATTTTTTACCTCTGCCAACGAAGTTGGGGAGGTGATGCATTACCCTATGTTTTTTTCCATATTTCCGTGTTTGTCCACACGATATCTCCAAAGTTCTCAATGAATTTCAATGGAATTTTGTGGAAAGCTGGGTCATACGGTAATGAAGAATGTTGTTGATCCAGAGATTTATTTTTGATACAGAGATATTTTTCCATTTTTTTCATACATTTATGTATTTGCTCATGTCTGTCCACGCGATATCTAAAAAAATCACAATTAATTTCAATTTAATTCTGTCAATAAGAAATAATTGATTAAATTTGAGAGCGGATCCAGGATTCTTTTCGATTGAGTAGGTATACGGTGTTGGCTGAGGGTATGCGCTCTCTGTGTGCTCTCTGGTTTTACCTATCTTAATTCATTTCTTTCTTTTCATTTGTCTTTCTTTATTTCTCTCTTTCACATAGCAACCTTCTTTTCTTTTCTTTTCTTTTCTTTCTTTCACATAGCAACTTTCTTTTCTGTCTTTCTTTCTTTCTTTCTTTCTTTCACATAGCAACTTTCTTTTCTTTCTTTCTTTCTTTCTTTCACATAGCAACCTTCCTTTTTTTCTTTTCTTTCTTTCTTTCACATAGCAACTTTCTTTTTTTTATTTATTTCACATAGCAACTTTACTTTTCTTTCTTTCTTTCACATAGCAACTTTCTTTTTCTTTCTTTCTTTCTTTCTTTTACATAGCAACTTTATTTTTCTTTCTTTCTTTCACTTGGCCACATTCTCTCTTTTCTTCTCTCGTACTTTCTTTCTTACACAGAGACAAACACACTCATTCTCACTCCCCATATGTAGCTTGAGGCAACACCATGTTTCTCCAACAGCATATAAAAACTGATAAAAGGACAGTCATGATCATGTTTTTTCGTTCGAGCATTGTAATAATTTCTGAACATAACTAAATAAGGATTTATTCTTGTCTTGTCTATTCTTGTCTAGACGTGGTGTATTAATCATTATGTATGATATGGTCGGACACAATTCCTCGTCTATGTTAATCATTGTGTAAGTGTAAGTGATTCCACATTCTGGAACCAGGAACACCCGACGAAGGCCGGAGGGTACACGGCCGAAATGTTGTGAACAAATGAACATATATACGAGGAAACTAGTCCATAATGAAGAAGTACTTATGTTTTATGATTGATAAATATATTAATGCACGCAAAACATTACGTTTAAAACCTATGTGTATCTATCTATCCTTTTGTGTTCATATGACTTTGTCTATTGATTCTGTTCTGGCATTCAGCTGGGTACTAGTAAAATCTGCGATACTTGGTAGAAATATATAACTACACACATATGCACATATATAAATATATCAACAAAGTCATCATCATCAGCAGCAGCCACCATAAGTCCACTGTTGGATAAAGGCCTTTCCAATCTCCTTCCATGCCGACTGCAATTATGCTACCCTCTGCCATGTCTTACAGGCGAACCTTTCTATCCCATCATTCAATCTTATCTCTGGTCTTTTCTTACTGCGTTTACTGTCCAATGGGCACCATTCGCTTAACCTTGCGCTCCGTCTGTTATCATTTCTTCTTGCTAAGTGTCCGGCTCATCTCCATTTTTGTGGCTTAATTATTTGTATAACATCCTTCACCCTGGTGCGTCCTCGGATCCATGTTGATCTTTTTGTATCTCTTAGAGCTATCCCTAACATTGCTCTTCTCATACTTCTCTGTGCAATTCTGTTGGTTGGTTTTCAGTTCGTTTAGTCAGTCTGCAAGTTTTGCATCCGTACGTCATAGCTGGTACTTGCAGTTCCTTGTGATAACTAATACACTAACTTAACGTCCAAGATGCCTTCAAAACGTCAGTTTGGGGCAACAGAACAATCAATAAAAGCTGCTCGTATTAATAGAAAACTAATATTAGTCTAAGCGGTAGTGTCGCGTATTTTTCCAATGAATAATTTTTCAAATAAATAGGAAAAGCTATTTGCATAATTTAAACGCTACGAACAAAATCAAATCTAAAATTGAAATCTATTTTGTATGAGTTCATTTTAACTCTAGCTTGAATCTCGGTGAATGTATTACTTTTCTTGCAAATTTGACAAATACGATTCTTTACATCTACACTCTTGGCACAAAAACGTGAGCCAATCACTTTCCATCATATAACAGATCTTAACACCATGAAAAGGATGGGAGCCTATTAAGGCCAAACTGGTTGGGTGAAAGTTTTGGAACACTGACCAGCTTTGGGAAACAGTCAGAGATGAATTGATCAACATTGAATGCAGCACGATGTAAACAACTATCGAAGAGCTTGCCCAAACGGATCAGTTTTCTTGAATGTTGTGGAAGAGTTGGCAATGCGCTACGGAAGAAATGATTGAATTTTGGGGCGGATCCATGCCTAATTAATACCCCTGAAAATGGCATTGGCAGAGGTATGCGTTCTCTGAATACTTTCTAGATATAAAAGTACTTATTTAAAAAAAAACAAACTAATGATTGATTTTATTCCTGATGAAATTCAATACATGATGTTCTCTAAATAGCTCTAAATGTAACAATAAGAGTCCCGAAACTTTAGAGTAATCGCTACCATTATAAACCAGATAAGAATAGCAAGAACTAAACACAATAAATCCGATATTGGACATCTTAAGAGCTTTTGGAAATAGACCTCAGCAAATCGGTGGTCGTTTTATTATTTGTAACGTTTGTTCTTCTCAAGTTACTATGAGTTCCTCTCTTAAATAAAACTTTTCTCTTTATGGGGGATTATTGTTTGTTATTTTCACTCTATAAGAGAGAGAGAGCGAGAAGGATGTAGAGAGAGGGGAAATACCGAGAGAGATAGAGGGAGATAGAGAGTGGGATATAGGAGCGAGAGAGAGAGAGAGAGAGAGAGAGAGACGCTGTTTACCGAAAATATATCCGAGGTTCATTTAGAGATAATTTAATCCTTTGCTCGGATCAATCCAGAAAATAATTGATCCATCGATATTGCCTCAAATAGAAGGAAATATTAAAGGAGAATTTCAGAGAACGAAAAGAAAGAAAACAGATCTTGTTAGTCACTCAATAGAAACTGTCCCGTGATCAACGTCTTCTGGCAGCACGCCGTGTTCGGGGTGATCAATTTTTAAAAATTGGAAAAAAGTGGTGATCAATGAATAAGTTATTTCTATCGCTTTTTGCTGCATCACTAAAAAGTACAAATTACCAACAGCCAAGCGTGAACGCGACCAGACACAAACTAAGGATCCAGTTTTACATAAACTTACATTGTAAATTGAACTCCTCCCCAGTAAAGACTTATTTTGGGGGAGAATTAAAAAAAAACAACAACTGTTTTTTTTCTAGACATAATAAGGAGTAAAAGTTTAAATTTCGAGCCATCTAGCTCCATTGGTGCGACCTGTATACGTGACACATTCATAGCCAGCCAGAAACACTTAAAAACTGAAGAGACCTATGTTGACACTTTCTAACAGCATCAAAACATAAGAATAACGTCGATAAAAACAATTTTGCACAATAAACATCGTACATACAAAATAAATATAATAGTTGTGCCTTTAAAGAGGAGAGACCCTGTCACCTGAATTCGAACTCACACTCACTATCTTTGGCGTCAGGTACGCTAACCACTAGTTTACCTATGCCGTCAAAAAATGACGGTGTCACTTTTTGACGGCATAGGTAAACTAGTAGATTATGATATATTTGTTTCTCATCATGCATTAGGATACAGTGGTTAGCGTACCGGACGCCAAAGATAGTGAGTGTGAGTTCGAATTCAGATGACAGGGTCTCTCCTCTTATACTTTACTTATACTTTTCCAAATGGCCGTCCCTCTGTCTGCGTTAGCAAAGCTCAAGAACGGCCAGAGTTATGGCCACCAAATCTTCTGTGTTTGCTAATGGGACCCCGGGACAGGCTTTTAGCAAGTCAGTTTTTTTGTAAATTAAACAAAAATAAGAATAGTCCGGAGTCTGCATTCGCGCTCACCCCGATAATAATGATTTGATTTCCATCTATCTATATACTACTAAAAGACTGTTTATCGATATGTGATCTCTAAGTAGGCGAACCGGTGCATGTTAGCCTGGCGTATTGAATTATTGTACCTCTAAAGGGCTCTACTCTAAAATAATAATACAAAGTCCTGATGATTTACAACTGAATAATAATAGCGTGGGGTTTTCGTTCGCGCTCACTCTGATAATAATGATTTGATTTCTATTTATCTTTCTCTAATTCACCAAATATTCGTCTGCCTGTGTTCGCATAACTCAAGGAGAGCAAGAGCTATGGCCACCAAACCTTCTGTGATTCCTAATGGGACTCATGAGCATGCTTTTAGCATACTAGTTTTTGAAATTCTCAGAAGATAATAATAGTGCTCACCCCGATAATAGTGATTTGATTTCTAAAGTCTGATTCCGATTATCTTTATTTGACATATAAGTAGCTGAAATGATGCATTATAGCCAGAGATATTGAACTAAGTACACCTTAAAAACACTTTTGATCTCTTATAGATACCAAAGTTCCCATTTAAGCCTTCGGCAGGAATTATCTGTCACTGATATGCAATCACTCAGTACATATTTTCAAATTTCTAACAATCATTTTTCATTTTTTTTATTTCAGGTAAGTGTCTTCTGTGTAATTTGTGAAGTTCCCCAGGTATATTTCAAGGCATCAAAAGCATTTTGTAAGGTAAGCCTTTTAAAGTTTTATATATACAACATGGAAATCAGTGAAATTATCAAGGTGTATTATCAGATGGAAGGAGCAGAAGAATATTTCCAGTCTCAAATTACTTTCAGAAAATGAATGTTTAATTAATAATAATTTGAATCTAAGTAGATTATTCCTAATGCAATATTTAATGCATCATTTTTAGGGATATAATTGGGATGTTTTATGTGAAAATAACACAACTTTGGAAAAGGGCTACCTTAAAAGCAATGTACTAGAGCATTAAAATTAGGCTTTTATTGTTCAAATTGAATTTTGGGCCCAGTGTACCTATGTGATAAGACGACCCTGTTTTGGATCATTTTTAAACATCACATTTCAAGAGAACAGAAAGCTGTTATAGCAAAACATTCTCAACTCAAGAAAGAATCCGATTCACAGATTTCACTAAAAAGCAAATAACAATAAAACACGACACACCAGCCATTCAGTAAAACGCCGTAGTATGTCCGGTAGCGCTGACACAATTATACAAGAATCCTAAAAGACTCCCAATGATTTTTTTTCTTCCCGAAAAAGGCATGTTTTTCTAAAAATCTAAAACCCATTATTCTTCAGTGTTTACAATACTTTATCTAATAAAAAAATAAATAATAAAAAGTTACTGTCAACTTTTTGAACTGATTTTGCCTGCTGGAAAATAGGGAAGGGGTGCGTGCGAGTATGTATGCATATCCCTGCTACTACTGCTACTAGTTCATATGAACAAACGACATGAAAAGTGCTGTCTAAAGTTAACAATGCATAGCTGTGTCATACTATGCAAACCTTAGTAAACATCATATTATAATTCACCAAGATTCCGCCCGTCTGTCTGTTCGTATGTGAAACAGAAACCACACAGTATAACCCCATTAAATTGTAGTATATTTATTTTAATTTACTATATTTATAGTGTATTTATTGGAACCTGGAGCTGTTTTTTAGCACCATCTTTTTAAAATCACCCCTCTTTTTTGTTTCTTTTTTTTGTCGAGGGGGGGGGGTCGATCTATAGTGTAAATTCATGCTAAAATGGACACATTTTTGTGCCCGCTTTTTCTGCTGGATTCACTGGGTGCTGATGAAAAACTGCTTAATTGAAGAGGGTCTGAGAGTAAGAGGAAGAATGAATATATTTGTACTTAACATTTTTTTGAGATCGTAAAAACCTCTAAAAGTCACAATTATCAATATTTTTAAACAAATTAAATTAAACACTATCTGATTTCCATCTATTTATTTATCTATTTTGTTAATTCCTTTGTTGACTGCAATGTAAACCACCCATCCGTTTAAACACTTTTGCAATTGCACTGAACTTATATCAAGAGAATTATGTTGCTCTGCATTTTCTTCATCAGGATCTTTTACGCATTTGCAAAAAATAAGTAAATAAGAGAAACTACTCTATAATTAGTATTTATGACAAATGTTACAGACAAAAATATAGACATACACGTGGCGTATTATATAAGTAGATAGAAAACAAATAGAATTTTGAAGTTATGTTACGTTATGGTGTTTAATGATACCCCATATACGACTTGTGTTGCACTGGTGTGTAGAGTTGAAACTGGTCGGATATCGTTTGGAGTTCATTCACAGTTCGTGTGCCGTCGCTTTTGCTGAAAGGAACTGATATGAAAGTCAACTAGTTCATTGAGAAAAACAAGTCTGATTTAAAATATTATGTTCATTTTATTCGACTTTACTCGTCGCGACGCTCTGGGAATCTGCACTGTAAGATACGTGATACTACAACATCTACAATCAACACTCTTTGTGGTTTAAAGTTCCCATTCAAAACATTGTTGAATTTTGTCAAACAATGTCAAGCAAACAGACAAAGTACAGCTGCTACTGCGTTTCTCTTTTAAACTCTGCAAGTCACATCTATCTCATATCTTTACACTTCATGTCAAAAAGCGTTCGACTGACCGTGCCCCCTGTGGAGGGGACGGCGACGGGGCCGCGGACACAAGTCCTAGCCTAGGACGCTAGTCCTGGTCTCTCCTCCTCTTCCCTCATTCTCAGGGCTTTTCACCTCTATTTATCGGTATGCCCATTTTTAACATGTGATCTTTTCGTGACGTTAAAACATTACATTATTCGTTTGTTTGCGTCAGACATTTTATTGTTATGCTAAATTCTTGTACAGCATTCCATAATCAGGATTCAGTCTGTAAGTTTTTGTTTGTTATTTTAACAAAACAAAACCTTCATTTTAATAACATTCTTTTGCCTTTTCCATTTCAACCAAATAAAACAATTCATTTTGTTTATCATTTGTCAATATAACCCTCATCTTAATTCCTGGCCTTACAAACACATTTTATATACACTGCATGATTTTTAATATACGCATTTAAACGTATTCTATCTATCTATCGGGGCCATATTGCTACAGCTAGAGCTTTTTTAACTTCTGCAGTAGAAAACTCGATCAAGACACAGGGACGGATCCAGGATGTTGAGCAGGGAAGGGGGCATCCGAATTTTTTTCCACTCCATCTGTCTAATTAGAGAATAGATATGATAACCTTTTGTTTGTAAGGTTAATCTATCATTACTTGGGATTATCTTTTTCTATTATATTTATGTATAACATTTCTTTATGTAGATATTAACATTTTTGTTTAATTGTGCTTTGCCCGATCAGGGGTTGTCCGGACTCGCCCACCTCTGTATCCGCACCCGAGTCATGAAGTTTGTTATTGCAAAACGGTATGGCATATTATTTTGATATTTTCTAGAAAGAAAAGCAGAAATCCTGAAATATTATAAGAAATTACGGATAATTACTGATGCCAAACTTTGAAGAAAAATTAACCCATCTGCAATAACAAGTTGTTATTGAATGTTTGCACTTAAGCTGACCTCTTAGGGCCTTCCTTAACAGTTGATTAGTTTATTGTGTTAAACGTTTCAAGTAAACAAGATGCTAATTGGAATTTTATTCCTAATTGGTTACTTTTTCTGTCCGAAAAAAGATCGTATGGACATATTTTCACCAGCTTTGAAACCCAGATTAGATTAGTTGGCTTTGTGGTGTCGAAGATTAGTTGGCTTTGTGGTGTCGAAGATATGATACTTTAAAACCTTCCCCTAGGTCAATTGAGTATGCATGCCAAATTTGGTTAGGCGAATCAGACTTTAGTATTATATAATGTCATTCCCGCATTCAAGCGGTCATTGATGCTAAAGGCCGTTATATAGAATAAACTTGTAAAATAGTTATTTAAGAACAAGTGTACACATTTTCATGAGAATATGGTTGTTTTGGCTCAGATATGTTTGTTTTTCAAAAAAATTAAATTTGTCCTCAAATACCCTACGCACCCTGTAGATATAGAAACACAATCAGATCATTATTATCGGGATGAGAGCGAATGCAGACCCCAATTCTTTTTTTGCGAAAAGGGAAACCATATGGGAATTTTTCACACATATACAGCCTTTTTGGGGTCTACTGTAACTGTTTTAGGCACTGAGTTAAAAAAAATATGTGGTCCAAATCGACCATTGTAACATTGGTTAGGCGAATCAGACTTTTAATATCATATAGAAATAGATGGAAAACCAACATTACCAAAGTAAGATTAGAGTAGTTGGCTCTGTGGTGTCGTATATATTATACTTGAAAAGCTTCCCCTAGGTCCATTGAGTATGAATGCCAAATTCGGGGTCTACTGGAAACGTTTTAGGCGCTGGGTAAAGTCCAAAGTTCAAAAAAAGAAGTGTTTCAACCGAAAATTGACCATTGTAAAATAATATAATAGACAGGTCTGCTCGTTAGTCACTCAATAGAAACTGTCACGGGACCAACGTCTTTTGGCAGCATGCTGTGTTGGGGGTGATCAATTAAAAACTTCTCTCGCCTTGTGTTGGGCAGTTATGAATTTTCAAAAGAACAAGCGTGAATGCTGCCGGACACAAACTAAGGGACTAATTTAGCATAAACTTACATTGTACGTTGAATCTCGAACTAAAAACCAATTCTTTTGGTGGGGGGGTATTCAAAAAGCAAAACATAATAAGGAGTACATCTTGTTCGTAACAATCATCAAGATGCTGTAATATTTACGTTGCAATTAAATGGGTTTGACAACAATTGGCTCCATGATATTAAAACATTGGAATCTTTTTTTTCGAACTGAACCTGAAGCAATTGAATGCGGTTTGCAAATGGTGACGGGTTAAAGTCACCACCATCTACCATTTTCCAGCCCTCTAGCTCCATTGGTGCGGCCAGTACGCGCGATACATACATACATAGATAACCCGCCAGCCAAACCAACTTAAATACTGAAGAAACCTATGTTGATGTAGACGGTCTCTAATTATTTAGAGTAGCAAGAGTTTTTCCTTTTTACTACGCACATATCAAAGTTTGATTGACAAGTGATTGGCAGAACATACACTCAAATGACTGGCAGCACAGACACTCAAAGGATGAGTGAGTTTGTTAGGGTTAGAGAGATGAGTGCCTTCAGAAGATGTCATGCGTGTAGCATGAGGGGCGGGGGTTTAACAAGCCTCAAGAATGCTGAAGGGGTCGGGGGGGATTCTGGCAGTGACTAGTCAAAACGCCACTTTGCACAAAGTTCTGGGAGTGAGCAGACGGAACAAAACATTTAGGTTGAGAAATCTATCTACATAAAACATATGTTTCATTGATGTTGTGCTTATATAGTTATCAACTAGAGTATCCAAAGCCATACACATGGCGTAGAATGTATGGATGTAGGTGTTCATTGGATATATGATACACTTATGCGTCAGTATCCTCTTAGACCACATGAAGCACGGACACCCAGTGGACGAATCAACTAGCCATCCAGAAAACAACAAACTAGATGTATAAAAACAATTGGAAATAACACTCAAATGTTCATTGTGAAAATCCATATGTGAAACCAGCAGTATCTTATAAGAGAAAGAAACACGGACAAGCACGCCCAGTGACAACTTGTTTC
>VCCN01000420.1:2586003-2596336 GCA_006491835.1 Architeuthis dux | reverse complement strand
AGCCTTATTGTCGGAACATTCCCGCAAGGGGGCGACAGGCCCCTTAGCCAGCTCGGGCATCTGTCAGAAGAAGGGCACTCCTGTCAAACCTACGACCGATGGGCTCTGCCCCTATCCGCGCCGCTCCGGTGGCCCATAGGATGCAAACCCTTTGTTTAAAGGGTGGGGACGACCCGGGTCAAGTCACACTTCATCTTAAAACTACACTGCTCAGGCTGGAGATTTACTCCGCACATTGGTCCCGCCGTCTATAGTCCAAATGCTGTGGAGGGCCATCCCCAAAATCTTCGTTCGCGAAGCCAAGCCATTCATTCATTCACATGGTGTTTTACACATAATTTCAATTTTACTTACCTAATATTCGTGAATTATTTAATAAATGAGAAAATATGTTTAGAAAAGTTAGGTACATTAAAAAGGAGCCAAGAGCTAGATGCTGACTTATAGAAGCTAAATACCCTAAAAAGGAGCTAAAAAGAGCTAAATTGGCAACCCGGCTCACAGTATCTGATGTTCCTCAACTGTCACCAATCTGAGTCCTCTTTATCTATTAAGCTTTGTATAAACTGGTATAAGACTACAAGCTACTTACAGTACTGGTGTTCCTCAGCGGTAACTCATCTAAATACTCACTCGTGTCCGTCTGTCCACACGACATTTCCAAAAGTTTTCAATAGATGTCAGTGATGTTTTATAGAAGGGTGGGCTATGAGCTACGGAAGAAATATTTAAATTGGGTGGGGGTTCGGTTCCAGGAATTTGTTTTCGATTGAGAGATATTTTTTTTATTATTCTGCAAGAAGAGAGTTTAAAAACGAACGGTTAATAAAGGGGCTGACTTTAAATTTCAAGAGATGTAACTCAATATTTCTCCATTTAAATCTCTCTCCCTTTGCTTTTGATTATTTCATTTCCATTCTGTTTTTAGTTAATGCACGGCATTGGCAGACGTACGCGCTCTAGGAGTGCTTCCTGGTTGCTCCTGCATTTCATTTATATCTTACAAGTGAAGCAGAATCTTCGGAGTGGGAACTTTATCGATCATTGTTCATGCACAAAGCCCATTAAAGGCCAATATATCTTGAATTGTCAGTGACACTTCACGCACACATCGGGGGGAAAATGACGCATAACTGACTACCGTTTTGGCTGCAAAAAATATCCCATTAGATTAATTGTGATTTATTCTACCGTTTGACAAGCTAAAATAGGGATACGGAGAAGTACACCTACATGCGTCCGGACAGCTGTCACGTAGTTTATCACTTATTATAACTGTTAGTCTTCGTCGTTGTCGTCGTCGTCGTCGTCGTCGTATTTTTGCAGCTTCTATAAATAAAAAATCTTGATAAGTCCACCATGTTTCCCATTAACTTCACTAATCCTGCATCTGTTATATATGCAAGTATTTTTTGTGCTAAAAATGTATATGCGTTTTTGTTTATTTTTGCCTCAGTAGAGACTGTTTCAGAATATTTTGGCATGATCCCAAAATACATTTTTGGAAAGCATTTAGACATATTTTACAGGGGATTTCAATAGTTATTTTCATATATATCCAAATGTTAACAACTTGTTGTGTTCTTATCGTTAGTTATCATCTTCATATATTTCCAAATGCTAACAACTTGTGTTCTTATCGTTAGGTATCGTCTTCATATATTTCCAAATTTTAACAACTTGTTGTGTTCTTATCGTTAGGTATCGTCTTCATATATTTCCAAATGTTAACAACTTGTTGTGTTCATTATCGTTACGTATCGTCTTCATTGCTATTATCTACGGGCTGGGTTTCCAGCTAGTTCCCGAGAAAATTAGATATTAAAATTATTTTAGGGGTACCTTAATGCTATACATCTAGCTACAATGCACCATTTTGGCTATTAGAGGCCACATACAGATAAACGGAATCAGACTTTTAGTATTATATAGATAGATACATTAAAATCAGAATGAACCCAGAGGTTTTGCACAATTGAAAAAAAATAAATAAATAAGTGACTACTCTATAATTAGCATTTAACAGTAATTTACCTTGACAAATGTTACAGACAAAAAATATAGTCATGCACCTGGCGTATTATGTAAGTAGATAACTTATGAAATGTTTAATTCTCGGACTGACCGCGGTAAGCGAAACCACGGATAAGGGGAGACCACTGTAATTTTAATAGTAACACTCTCTGGTAGCTGCACTGTTATAATAGCCCGGTGTATCTGTAATGGAGATATCATCTTGCAATAGATGGCCTATAGAGAATGGCAGGTGTCAATTCTTGCCAGCCTTTTTGACGTTTCGTTCCTTCTGGAGTTGCTGCTCAAATTTCATTAGATGCACAAAGAAACCTCAAACCCCGAGAGACACATATTGCTGCCTGGGTGCCTGAAAACAAAACCAAAACAACCTAGACGTAGAGGTATGCGTGCATTAGAAATTCTGAAGTCCAGCCTCGAGTTATACAAAGAACAACTAGTGAATGACCAAACAGGTCTTTCTTCTTTCTTTCTTTCTTTTTTTCTTTCCTTCTTCTTTTCCTTCTTTCTTGCTACTTGCTTCTTTCTTCTTTGTTCTTCTTCTCCTTCTGAAATACGAGGAGAGATAGGAGGTTTATTTACTGTAATTCTTTTTTTTATTTTTCAGCCCGGATTGCACGAAATTTAGATCTGCAGAATAACTGCATAGGTTTATTATACTTATCGAATCTTTATTCGGAATTCAACGAATAATTCTATTCTCAACCGATAAGGTGACATGAGTTCATTTAGATTTAATTAAAATCATATGACTGCAAAGCCGCTTAAATTGAGCCAAATATTACATATTAAAACAGGAAAATGTGCTCAGAAATCCTTTAAAGCCACAGGGAAAAGTAAAAGTTGTGAACTTATATACAGAAGAGAGATTCCATGCTCATATGAATCATATTTATTAATATAGCTTTTAATATGCTTATATGTGCTCAACAGAAGTCCTGTCAAAATTAAAGCATATTTTAAGATGAAATGTGCTCAAAGCGCTACGTAAAATTAAGCTTACACTAACATATAACCATAACTCTTAAATTCATGAATATAAATGCATGAACCGTTTCATACCGCCGCATAACATTCGAATTAAAAAAAATGGAACTCTTTTGTGAATTGAATAACATAATTTACAGAATGGTGCAAGAAAAGTAACCTTGATCAGAAGTTATTCCCTTTGGATTTATATTTGAATTTTTTTATTTAAGAGAGTAAACACCCGTTATTGCGGCACCCACGGGATTTAAGAGTGCCGTTATTGCGAATTTGCCGTTATAACGGGTGGATTGTATACGACGTTTATTAATAATGAGAAACCAAAAAGTAAAGACAAAAATGAATTTGTATTGCCTTTTCAGTCTAATATACACTACACGGGTCACAGGTATGCAAATAAAATGTATGAAATCTTCCGGTGCTGTTACTGCTAGGTAATCTCCGACAATAGTGTTGCGAGAATATAAAACAAAAGTGCCGTTAGAACGCGTATGTCTTTAAAATAGAGCCGTCAGAGCCAGTGTCGTTACAACGAGAGTTTACTTCATAACTAATAATACCGTTGAAAGACAAGGCAAATAGTTTTAACTATAGAACAATAGAATACGAAGCGAGAACAGATAAATCAATACAATTTCACACATTCCCAAACAACAAAAGAACATATGAGTTGTTGCGCATGATAAGTGCCCAACGAACAATTTTTAAAAACCTGTTAACATTTCGTAATTTTTAGCGCTACAATTCACCGTTTTTAAAAAAAAAAGATTGAACATTCTATGAATCATAATGCAGCGTGTCCAAGCTTCAGAGATATGAAAAACTAAGCATCGCAGCTCTAAAAATAACGAAATATCAACAAATGGTACGTTGGGCATCAGGCGCGACGAATAATATCTAAATCTAGCGAAAAATTAATCAACGGCGAATCTAATATATAATGAATGGTGTGATTTTCTTGGTTCTCTATCCGTAACCATGGACTCTTCCACTTAAAGGTAACAAGTTTGCTGATAAAAAGTATCACCTAGCCATCATTTGAAACAGAGTCCATTGAAACTAAATTTCTAGTTTCTCTTAAAAAAAACATCAGATGGAATTCAAATACAGACAGAGTTCCCTTTTGCAACCAGCTCATAAAGAATATTAATGTGCGCACATAAAATTTCAAATGAGGTAGATAGCTTACTGAGTTTTTATTGTAAAAATATTGGTTCACTATGTCGAATACAAAAGTCCGCGCACACTATTTTCACAGAAAGGGAAATTGCACAGCATAAGATCTGTGCGCCCACTGACTACAAAGATCTATAGGGAACATTGAATACAGTCCCTGCTTTTCGAAAGATTGCGAAAATAACCTCAAACATTCGTTTTGCAGCTAGCCATTATAGAGGCAGCGCACACCCTCTCCCTCCTTCTTCTACACCCCAGTCTCCTGTACGTCCCACCACGACATCATTTGATGACTCAACTTGACATACCATCCCTACCATTTTGGCGGTCTGGTAACGCTCAAAAATGTTTCCCATATAAAGTAATGTTAATTACTACTTCACTTAACCTAACGATCTTTTTTCCACGCGTTTTAATTAGTAGTGTTATAATTATACTTATTGGCAGTATTATTAGTATTATTGTGTTCGTTTAATTCTAATCATCTTTGAGCGTCATTTCAATCCTAATTATCGTTTTGGAGAGTAAATAAAGATAAAGAAAAATAACGTTTCCTCTCGACGCCTGGCATTTTTAGATAAAATCGTGACCAGAAAGAAAATCCGAATCTTCCCCAGAACAATGAAGAACACGCAGAAAGCTGGCGACGCATGCATTTACTTTTGTCATACAAAGGAAAGTAAGATTTGGATTTCAAAGCGCCGATATCTCTATTGAAATCTGAGAATCCGTCTGCTGCTTCCATTGGAACTTACTTAGTTGTTCTAATGAACGTTCAAAGACAATGCGGCATTCAGACGATTGTCTAGGATAGTCTGCAAAGTAGCATTGATTTACACTAAAAGACAAAGAAGTCCGCTCGGATAGTGCAATGGTTAGCACGTCTACCTCACACGCAGAAGGTCCCGGGTTCAACGAGCAAAGAGTGTGGGAAAGTCTTAGTGTGACACACTTCCCTGTGCATTCAGCAGCTAAAGTACATTGTGATTAGGATCGAAGTATACCCTGCCTCCTGCCAAAGGGGCGCTCATAAAAACTTGTAGGAATAAAGTCCTTGTCTCGACCAGACTTGAGACAAGGATCACTAAGCTGACGCATGCAACTGAAATAGCTGATAATGTGTGGAGGGAAAATGTGGGTCACCTACCGCTGTGAGATAAAGTCAGAATAATAGAGAACACCACTCAGTAGACCAAGCATAGATTTGAACACCATATGGTAGCCTCTAATTGAAAAAGAAAGGACCTCAAGCTTAAGACCTATAATTTAGATCATAGCAGTTCTTTAGATTCAATCCAGATTGTTCATGAAATGCTTTAACTTTCGAAGCCTTTCATGTCCATAGATTCGGTTATTGAACCAATTAGATAAATATCATCCTTTCATAAAATTCGATTACCACATTCTTTTTCCTCTCTTGTAGTCTAAGTTTTGTTCAACATCAAATGTAACAATTTAGATATTTTATATCTAAATCTGGATCTATAATTTTAGATAAAAGATCTATAGTCTTTAATATTTTATTTACATTTATTAGATTACTCGAGAACCGCTGA
The DNA here is from genome assembly GCA_006491835.1 of Architeuthis dux. NCBI lineage: Eukaryota > Metazoa > Mollusca > Cephalopoda > Oegopsida > Architeuthidae > Architeuthis > Architeuthis dux. The sequence goes on along the minus strand of VCCN01000420.1, from coordinate 2,590,583 downwards.
TCCAAACAACATCAAACTCGACACTACAATACACTGTATACTGACTAATATATCTGGCGAATGTCAACTTTGTACATTGGCTAGTTGTTGAGTAATCACAGTGCATACACATACACACACATATGCACACACAGATTTCTTCAATTGTAATTAGATGTTGGATAGTATCAGACAACTACATTTGGCTCTCAAACTAAGAACCATGCAACGTGCACGGTAGAGGGTCATGCTTAACCTTTTATAGGGCACCCCTAAAAATATTTTAGATATCAAAACAACCTTTGTGTATGTTAAACTAGAACTAATTACAAGATATTTTCAGTTGCAAGCTTTCTGAACTTTGTTTTGTTTATGGAGGCAAAACCCCCTCTTATGAAGTGATCATATATGCTTCCTCGTCCAAAAAGAGACCAAAAATGGAAAATATTAAAAAAATTAAAAATTAAAGTAGAAAGTTAAATAAAACATAGAATTAAAGGATAATATTCAATAAAATAAATAGATATAAAACCTCTGGATTTTAAAATGTTATTGTGCAGGCCAAAAACAGGCTAATTTACTGGGGTGTGGTATACCTCAAAACAGCTTCTGTCTTTGTTCAAACACAAGTATACTTTGCAAAGCATGCAGACCACATTGGTGCTGATTATGTTGTCTTTGTGGCTACAATATTTGCATGTGGCTGACATGTCCTCAGGTGATCATATATAGTCACTTGCCCCGTTAACATCACATGGAGAGATTACAAGACATCACATTATATTAGAGAACAAACAGGGGTCAGAGATATAAAATCCATTAGAAAGCTCAAATGCCCATTTGCAAAAATGCCAGACAACCGCTGGACATCACAACGTGGGTCCCCAGAAATCATAAGCGAAGTTCTGACTGGAAAAAATATTAAGATGTCGTGACGATTTAGACAAGTTCTGAAGATATTGGCGTCGCGACGCCCACGATTGAGAGTTCTGGTGAATCTTGGTGAAGGTCTATGTCCAAAATGAACGTTAAAAGGCTGATGATGATTATGATGACGTAAGGTATTGTCCCTCATCTTTTTTGTTTTAGACACAATCAGAATTTATCATCGAGTTGTTCTTTGGGGCCATTTGTCTTCCATATACCACGTCAAGTTTTTCGTGTTCGTCTCTAGATAATATTGATTTTGCATTTATAGTTGAAGGTTTTTCTATTTCTTCGACACGATAACGACTCTGACAGTCTATGTAGGTTTGATTGATTATATTTACAAATTGCCAATGTGAAGGCATTTGTAGATGTTGTTCTCTAATATTAGAAATGTTATGTTTTAAGACATTTTTACAACGCTCTTCGTCTTTGGTCAACACGTTGGCATAATCAAATTAATTTCATTCAATGTATTTTTAGTCTTGTCTATTAGACTTTTCGCTGAAGGGTTATGCCACTATTTCTGTTGGTGGCCATTTTGCAATTTATCATTGCAGCTCTGCTAGCCTATGACATCATGCAATTCAGAAAAAGTCTTGTTCTTCCGTTGTTTTTCTTAACTTTTAATTTCTTTCTATTTGCCCACACATTTTTATCCTCGTTCCACAAGTGAGTAACGCAATGAATGGTAGGTCAGGATTTACATGGGAACATCTCGTCTGCAAGTGCGGATTGGCCCAGGCGGGTAACGGCGAGTTCAAATTCTGACTGAGACAGTTTGTATTCACTTCACACTTATGCCCTTGGGAAAGGCATGGACTCATCTCTCCCTTCGACATGCCACTTCTAGTGATTGTCGCCTCTAAGTCTATTTCACATATTGCAAAACGGGCCTAGTAAGTAGTGGTATGATATGGGGAGCCTAAGCAGAAACGGCCGATGCCGTAGCCAGCGTAAGGGCAATACATGCTCCACAAGATAGTAACGCAATAGGTAGGTCATGATTTATATGAGCAAATCTGTACTGTTGGTGACTTAGGCTCATGACTTTGTCTGGAAGAATAGAAAACCGAACAATTTGTTCTTCTATTTTTTTTTATTCTCAGGGGGGGGGGTAAGAGGAAGATTGACTTTGTTTATTTTCTGTTAAGCATACATACACGTACATTTAACAGTTTCCTGAGATCGTAAAGAAAACTGTAAAAGTCACAAATATCACTTTTCACAAACAAATAAAATTAAACACTATCTGATTCCCATCTATCTATCTATCTATCTATCTATTTATCTATCTATCTATCTATGTTATTAATGTTTATTTTGACAGCAATTTACCCCTCCAGTTAGGTCGGGTATTTAGTCTAGAATACTAAATTTGAAATCTCATAAACAGTGATGCAGTTAAGAGCAAAAACTGGTACATTTTACATGTAACTTGCGATGAATTCCTAAGAAGCAATATCTTACCCCAAACCTCGCAGAAATAGGGCTATAATCCCGAGCTATCTAATGCTATTATCTCTACTGACTTTAGAACATTCTGTGACATACTGTCTGCTAACCTTTAAAAGGTTGTGATATTAGCAGTTGAAGAGGTTTATCTTCATTTCATTGGTATCCAATTTCTTCATTTCGTCTGTTGATATCAGAAGGCTTCACAAAGTCGGCTTTTTTCAAGGCTGTGGTAACTGTGTACTCGGGATCAAGCTGGTAAGAGGCCCAGGACAGATGGAACATTATCTTGAATAGAAATGTAACCAAGAAAAAGACGAAATACCAAAAATGACTCAAAATGTTATGAGAGACTTCTACTATGTATTTAACATATTAACTATTTTTAATGAAGATTTAGATATGATTTTTAAAACATTCAATACTGTTATCAGGGAAAAAAAGCTAAATTCCATAGATATAATCATATAATTACGTAATTGTTTTTGAGTTTAGAAGAGATTTATTGTTTCTTGTGTTTGAACCTTGTTTACTACAATTATTCTTTTTCTAACATTTACTATCTTCTGTTACGTAATGGCCAGTGAGGGCCGTAATTAAGTCTAAATTAAAGGCCAAAGTTTTGATTAAGTGAAAAAAGTGGCAATTTAATTAAGTAAAACCAGAGACCGGAAATCTTCTCACGGTCGGAAAAGGAATATTTCTTTCCCAGCGCTATTGATTTGGTCGCCGACTTCGATGGTCGACGTCTCCCGAAAGCGATCGCAAAATGCTGCAACGCGAACGTGCAGCTGAGATGTCCACGCATCGAAAGTGCAGAATATATGCAGGTATAATGCTACACTTCCAGGCCCGTGCAAATGTGGTAATACGTCCAGGCCAGATAGGGAATAAAGGCCCCGTTTCAAACTGCTAATTATGTGTTATCAATGCTAAATGCATATGATGGGTATATACATGTACATGTAGTTTACATGATGTACTAACAAGTAGAACAATGTATTAAAAGAAGGAATGGCAAGCAATTGTATTCAAAATGTATATCAGACGATTGAGTACAGTAACTGTAGTAAGATGCAGTAAATACACTAGATAATATTCGGCTTCAGTATTTACAGTTTAGTTTAACACAAGGCCTCAGTTGTGAGGCACCCGGTGAGGATCGAACTCATTAATGGAGTAATGGTCAGCATCGCAAGCTTGCTAAGCAATACTACACTGATTGTGAAACTAAGGATATCATAACATTCCTGAAATGTTCATGGAATTTCACAAAATCCCCAGGGATTTCACGAAATCACCAGTTTCACAATCTTACTATCTCTTCCTTTCATGTTTATTTCTGTTCCCTATTGAGAACAAACGTAAGACTGGCGCCTGATTTCGAAACTTCTTTTCGTCTTATCTTCAAGAATAGATTTCAGTAAATCAAAACTGTCAACATAGGTTTCTTCAGTTTTTGAATGATTTTATCTGGCTGACTGTCTATCTATCTATCAAGCGTACAGGCGGCACCAATGGAGCTAGAAGGCTGAAAATTCAAACATTTACTCCTTATTATGTCTAGAAAAACCTTAATCGGTGTTTCTTGAAAATTCCACCCCAAATAAGTTAATAGTGCGGGTTCAATTTACAATCTAAGTATATGCTAAATCGGTCCCTTAGTTTGTGTCCGGCAACATTCATGCCTGTTTTTTTTGTTTTTGTTTGTTTTTGTTGAAAATTCGGACTTTTTAATGATCGCCGCACAACAAACGGTGAGAGAAGTAATGTATTCATTGATCACCCCTTTTTCCAATTTTAGTATTACCCCAAATACGGCATGCTGCCAAAAGACTTTGGTCACGTGACGGTTTCTATTGAGTGACTAACCGTACCTGTCTTCAAGCATAGTTTTCTTTTCCTTTTTTCTTGCTCTTCTTCTTTTGCTGTGCCTGTTCTTCGACTCTACAGAAGCATTAGGCATTTAAAAATTGGCAATATTTTCTGGCATATCCGTTTTTTATATCAGTGCCAATTCTCATGTGACAACAGTTATTATTATTATGTCACTCATCCTCCACAACTCGTTGCTTCGGGTTGTTTTCAAGCATTCATACAAATAGATTGTTTTGTTCGCTGCCAGAAACACATATTTATTATCTTTTGGACATGCCACGCTGATAAAAACGTATTATTATTACCATCATCATCACCACCGTCACTATCATCATCATCAT
>VCCN01000420.1:2547149-2557455 GCA_006491835.1 Architeuthis dux | reverse complement strand
ACACTTTCTAAGAACTAGAAACGCCACTGATGTTCACCTATCTAAATATTTTTGGTACGTTTTTCTTTATACAGGCAGTCTCCTACATTCGAACCGGTTGCGTTCCTGAAAACTGTACGAAAGTTGAATTTCCGAATCTGGAATCATTGAATTACATACTGGGAGCTAAAAACACACACTAACACACAACAGATTCTCATTAACACACACACATACATAAATATTTTCAACAACTTCAGTGCAGTCAAAATGTAGGTGCACTGCATTTCGATACACATCATGCAGTGAATAACTGTCATGGCGTCTGTTTGTTTATAAACATAAATGAGCCGGAACGACACGAACGCAACACCTTAAACAAACCCATAACAACCTATTAAATATTATTTAAAGTATGTATTTTAAATAATAAAAGTGATTTAATAATTCTCGTAGGATTAGCCTCCCGCAATATCGCGCCCTCCCATGTATTTCGATCTACCAGCGTACATACATATATGATTTTCCGTTTATTAATTTTCGTAAATAAACGATTCTCTAGCCTGTTTTAGGAAAACCTGCAATAAATAAAAACAATGTTTGCATACAATATTCGAGGATTGTGCGCTTAAAAATTAGGTGGAAGAGGGATAAATAAAAGCATGAATTACCTAGGTCTAATGCAGTTCAGTAGAAAATGTAGGAGTGTCCAAATTTTTACGGTACGAAAATTGAATTAGGGGTGTTAATTTATAGGGTCCGAAACTCAGAAGTGTACGAAAGTCGAACGGACGAATCTCGAGGACTGTTGTACTAAAGAATATTTTCACTTTTTGCTCTGATCGAAGAAAAATGGCTGTAGTTAAGATAAAAGACACACGCAATGTAATCTTGGTCATTAAAATAGAATGAAATCAATTATACAGAGAAATAAATGCATAAAATACAGGTCTGGTTAGTCACTGAATAGAAACCGTCACCTGAGTAACGTGTTCTGGCAGCATGCCATGTTGGGGGTGATCAATTAAAAAATGGGAAAAGGTGTAATCAATGAATAAGTCATTTCTCTCACCTTTTGTTGACTCACTAAAAAGTCCGAATTAAAAAAAAAGAACAAGCGAAATCGTTGCTGGACACAAACCAAGGGACCAATTTAGGAAAAACTTACATTGTAAATTTAGGGAATTAAAAAATGTTTTTTCTAGATATAATAAGAAGTAAATGTTTAAATGTCAAGCCCTCTAGCCCCATTGGTGCGGCCGATACGCGTGACAGATGGATAGATAGACAGACCAACTTGAAAACTGAAGAAACCTATGTTGACACTGTTGGTTGACTGTATATAACAGGTTCATCGGCCAAGTACTACAATAAGGTCAATGAGAGATAGATAGCCAGCCAGCATTACTTAGAAACTGAAGAAACTTATGTTGACTCTGTTGACCGTTTTGGTTGATGGTTTGTAATATGTGAAACTCTTTAAAAATCTCTATAAAAATAAATCTGTCTTAGCGAGAAGAAAAGAGTTGAAATTCATATTTTGTCAGGCTGTAACTTCTTCATCCACTTCTTAGGGAAAATGAAATTATCTAAAGTCAGACATCGACATTTAAAACATCAAAGATTAGTATTATTGATTTTGTAGACCAGCTTTTCTTTCATCTTAACTTTTGTCGCTTTTTATCGCATCGCTCGGGTCGATTTTGCATTTCACGACCGTTAGAAACGACCTGAGCCTTGTGTGATAATAAATGACAATAAAAACAAAACTTAATAATAACAAGTCTGCTTAGTCACTCAATAGAAATCTTCAGGTGACCACCATCTTTTGGCAGCATGCGGTGTTGGGGGCGGGGATCAATTAAAAAATTAGAAAAAGGGGTAATCAATGAATAAGTTACTTCTCTAGTCTTTTGTTGGATCACTAAAATATCTGAATTTTCAACAACAAAAAAAAACAAGCGCTAATCCTACTGGACACAAACTAAGAGACCTATTTAGTATCAAATTGCATTGTAAATATAATTCTTCCTCCCCCTCAATAAAAACATTATTTGGGTGTGATTTTCAAATGACAATAAAAAGTTATTTCTAGGCACAATAAGGAGTAAATGTTTAAATTTCCAGTCCTCTAGCTCCATCGTTGCGGCCCGTACGCACGACACATACATAGCCAGCCAGGCAGAATCACTTAAAAACTGAAGAAACCTATGTTGACAGTTTCGATGACGGTTTCTAATAAGTTCTATACAATAATATACAGAACTAGAAAGCACTCAAAGAGCGCATTCCTCTGCGAATGCCGTGCACTAATTAAAAGAACTGAATGAAAATGAAATATTAATGGACACGGAAGGCAACAACATTCTTGCAACATGTACAAATATTGAGTTACTTCCCTTGAAATTTAAGTTTAGTTAACTCTTTGTTTTTAATCGCTTCCGTTGTAGCACATTGCCTACCATTTCACATAATTTCACAAAAATTCATTGAGAACTTTTGGAGATATCTTGTGGCCAGAATGACTGAAGGAAAGACACTACCGAATACATGTACGTCACCAACTTTGTTGGCAGAGGTAAACAACAGTTTATTCAACTCAGTCATTGAAAATAAGAACAGGTCTGGTTATTCACCCAATAGAAACTGTCACGTGACTAATGTATTTTGGCAGCATGCCGTGTTGGGGGTGATCAATGAATAAGTTGGTTCTCCCGCATTTTGTTGGGCGGCGCGAACCTTAATAACTTGGTAGGTAAATCCAAACGTCAACAATTGATAGAGACAGATATCAGAGAGTTCGTGCGAGAGGCGGCCGAACGATACAAATGTGACCCTTATTAGCCGTGAAGGTCGGCTGAAGAGCGATAACGGCTGATAGATAAATAAGCCCGTAAACGGGGGTGGGGGGACAATCAAAACGCCGGTTAATGCAAAGACATTCGGTTACTAATGCACTAAAGCAGATCATTTACATATTCAAATGTTAGGCTTTTACGCGTGCGGAAGTATTCAGCTCGCAAACGTAAGGTTAACGTGAAGTGACGTCATGGCTTGGTGATCACTAAGAAAAATTCGAATTGTCAAAAAACAAATGTGAGCACTGCCGGCCACAAGCTAAGGGACCAATTTAGCGTACGTTGTATATTGAACTCCAAACTAAAAACCTATTTTGGTGGGGATTTAAAAAAAACAAAAACTCTGTTTTTTCTAGACATCATCATCAGCCGTCATGAGTCCACTGCTGGACAAAGGCATTTCCATCTCCTTCCATGATGACCTCGAGTGTGCAAACCTTCGCCACGTCCTACCGGCAAACCTTTCTATCTCATCCCTCCCTCTTGTATCATGTATTTTCCTAATGCCTTTACTGTCCCATGGGCACCAATCGGTTAGTCTTTTCCCCCATCTGTTGTCATATTCTTGCTAGGTGACCAGGCCATCTCTATTTGTGCTGCTTAATTATTTGTATAATATCCTACACTATAGTCCTCCCTCCGAACCATGTTGATCTTTTTCTATCTCATAGATTTATCCCTAGCATTGCTCTTTCCAGACATAATAAGGAGTAAATGTTTAATTTTGTTAACCCACTAGCCCCATTGGTGCGGCCTGTACGCGTGACACATACATAGCCAGCCAGCCAGACCAACTTAAAAACTGAAGAAACCTATCCCGATCTTGACAGTTTTGGTTGACTGTTTCTAATTGACTAGTAACTGCAAATATAAACACCATTCACTCTATGTCAAACCGAAGACATTCTTTTCATAGGCTTTTAAATTCACACATTTGAAGGAAAATTACTTTTGTTGAGAATTTAATTAATCTCAATAATGATTAAATTGTGTGTTGATCATCTAAAACTTTTAATGGAAAATCAACGCGTAATTAACAGCACATTTCTTTCATTAATCATTAATTAAAAATCAATCTCATGCTCCGATTTTATTCTTGCTCCATGTAAATTACGAAGTGCGTCTTCAAATAATAATAATTAACATAGTTCCCGGCTGGTAAGACGCTACAAGTGGTAAGACGCACCCTATAATTAGGTAGGTATTTTTCGGATTAAATATTTAATGAGTAAATAGCTTACTCTACGGTGTCATTTTTCTTAATAAAATGCTACAAGTGGTAAGACACACCTATCATTAGGTAGGTATTTTTCGGAATGGTTGAGGATTAAATAGCTTACCGTACTACTATACGGTGTCATTTTCTGTCTGTCACAGCTAATTATTACATTTTGAACCTATTATCAAAGTTTTTTTCAGGAAAACATGCACCTTATCAGTCGGGAAATACCGTAACCTTTCATGTATGCAACTTCGTCTTCGGACACATATCTACGTTTTTGTACTGGTCTTACCGCAAATAACGTCAATAGAATATTTTCTGTTAGAATTCTTACTGTATTCCGTCGGGAATAAAACATAATATTGGATAATCTCCGTGAAATAAAGATATGGGCTCCCAGGAAATAACACGACAAAACTAGGAAACACTCAAAGTTCACATGCCCCTCCCAACGACATACACTAACAAAAACAAAATGAAAATAACATATTAAAAAACAAAGGAGGAGACACAGTTCTTCTACATATATTAAGTTACTTTCCTGTGTTATTTTATATTTTACGTCTTTTCCTGTGGTATAATAAAAATGTCTCTCAATCGAAAACAAATTCCTGGATCCGTCCTAAAAATGTAATCATTTCTTCCGTACCCCATTGCCAATCCCTCCACACAATTTCATTGAGAACTTTTAGAGATATCGTTTGGACAGGCAGGCAGTGTATACATAGAGGTATACTATTCTCTAGCATCTCATTAAGCCAGTCGGGAGAGAATTAGAGCTGTATGGTATAATTAGCGCATAAACAAGTTCTGTTCGCAGCTGGAATGAAATGTTCGCAAACACACCAATCTATGAAAAAATCCCCAGGGCCTCCACGAAATAATCACACATAAGGAAATCTGACTGAATCTGTCTCATCTAAGACAAGGAAGGAAGCGATGCTTTGTTGTGGATAACAGATGAGTTATAAACAACACACTAGTTGGCTTTGTGGCGTCGTATATATTATTTCACAATAGAGTCAATATTGCTCTTTCTTTTTAGTATAAGCAAAGTTTCTTGCAAGACTGTCAATTGAGAATGATATATGGATGTGTTTCTCTGAAACTGTGCCTACAATTTAGTTTCCGATTGGAAACAGCCAAGCTCAGCCATCTCATTACAATGTAACATTAAATGAAATTGCTAACAAATACTAAATGTCTATTGTCTGTTCTATGGTACTGTCAGACAAGACCACGCATGCCAACTCGTTTTAATTATTTGGAGAAAACAATCTAAACAAATCTAAATTCTCCAGAAAATGATCTGAAACATAAAATAAAAAGATACTATATATATTTAAAATCAAACTTCGCAATTATTTACCAAAAATAGGGGAAAACATATGCGAATTCTGCAGCCTATTTGAGGGGTTAAAATTTCAAAAAGGAGGTGGCTCAACCGGAAATCGATCATTGTATGATAAATTACTTCCGAAAACTGACTTAGAATGTTTCAATGAAGAACTAGAAAGCACCCAGAGAGCGCATACCCCTGCCAACACCGTCCACTAACTAAACTCTGAATGAAAATAAAATATTAAAAAACTAGGGAAAGAACTTTAAATATACATATGTTGAGTTACTTCCCTCGGAATTTAAATTTAGCCTTTTTATTTATTAACTGTTCCTGTTTAACCTCTTTTCATGCAGAATCATGCAAACACATCTCTCAATCGAAAACAAATCCTGAAGCCACCCCAAAATTTAAATAGCCCATGCCCGACCCATCCACAAAATGTCACTGAAATTCATCGAGAACTTTTGGAGATATCGTGATGTCAGACAGACAGACGGACGGGCGGACAGAGGGACATTAACGTCATATATACAATTGCTAAAATGGATTTCGGATTTACGAAAATTGGTTTATTTCTTTTTGTTTTGCTTCTACATTGGAAAACTCGAAATGTGCGACGAAGCGAAATACATTAAGATAAACATGAAATATCAAAAGATGGGAGAAAAAAGCATTTAAATCGTTTCTTCTTCCACTTCCCCCTCCCTCCTCCTCTCTCTTTCTCTCCCTCGTTCACTCTTTCTTTATCTGTATCTTTCATTATTTCTTTCTTTCTTTCTTTCTTTCTCTTTGTCTCGTTATTAAAATCAAGATCAGAATTTACAAACAGAGAATCATTTACTCTCCCACTCTCTCTATTTCTCTCATTCTCCCTCTTTCTCTCCCCTCTCTCACTATATATCTCTCTCTTTAACTCTCTCTCTTTCTCTTTTCCTCTCTCTCTTTCTCTGTCTCTTTCACACCCTCGTTCTCTTTTTTCTTTCATTCTCAGTCTCTTTCACTCTCTAGTTCCCTCTGTATTATTCTCTCTCTCTTTCACTCTCTATTTTCCTCTGTCTTTCTCTCTCTCTATTTCACTCTCTAGTTTTCTACGTATTTCTCTCACTCTCTCTCTCTCTTTCTTTTTCTCTTTCTCTCTCTTTCTATTTCTTTTTCACTCTCTTACTCTCTCTCTTTCACCCTCTCTCTCTCTCTTGTTCATTCTCTAGTTTACTCTGTCTTTGTCTCTTTCCCTCTCTTTCTCTTTTTATTTCACCCTCTTTCTATTACTCGCCACCTCTCTTTCACTATCACTCGTTATTTTAAATCAAGATCAGAATCCACAAAGAGAGATTCATTTACTCAGTTTGGGTTGATCATTCAGTCAAGCAGGCAAAAGATCAAATAGTGATAACAAAAACCAAACTAAAAATACAATAGACAAAATGTGGAACGGGATTTATTTAAAATAAAAAGAAGAAATCGTTTTCCGCTTATCTGAGATTGCATTAAAACTGTCTGCAGAGAAAATCTGTTCAAGCTGAATAACACTACAAATCTCCAAGTCTATTCTGAACGCATGAGCATATCATGGAAAAGGTTTCTCGCCTTCTTCACCAAATAGTTAACCCTTGCCGTCAAAAAATGACGGAAATATCTAACTACAATTGAAGAAATCTCCGTCTGTGTCTGTGCACTGCGATTATTCAACAACTGTCCATTATACGAATATGTTATTCGCCAAATATATGTCAGCGCACAAGGCAGTGCAGTGTCGAGTGGATCTTTTTGATCGGCGGTTCTCGAGAAATCTAATAAGAATAGATAGAAAATTAAAGATTATAGATCATTCTTTATAATTTCTGTAAATTATCTCCCTTGTCCTCCGCTGTTTATAATAATCTAAATTTAGATATAAGATATCTAAATTGGCAACACTGAAGAGAAGTAGCAGAAATACTTCGAAGCCGTAGTTATGTACGATGGACGGAACATTATTTTACATGGCAATTATGACAGGCTGCTCGGCTTGGAACGGGTACTGGCCTAGTTTAAGATAAAGAGAAGAAATCGTTTTTCGCTTATCTGAGCTTGCATCAGAACTGTCTGTAGAAAAATCTATTTAAACCGAATCACACTACAAATCTCCAGGTTTATTATGAGCGCATGATCGCATTAAGAAAAGTTTGTTTGCTTTCCTGAAGTAGTACTTGTTCACCTTTGCTGTCAAAAAATGACTACGAATATTTCAGTAATTTTACATTTACATTGTACTTCTAAAATATAAAAACAAAAACATTACAGTATTTTCTTGTTTAGGCTCAATATTTCCTGTATACTAAACTAAACTACTAGAATTAAGTAAAGATACGAAAACAAATTTGGAAGAGTCCAATACAAAGAGATAGGTGAACTGCCGACCACTAGAGAGCGCAGTCATCCCAGCCCATCCATAACTGGGGGGATTCATATCTTTCCCAAGGGCATTAGTGCCAAGTGATCGTAAACAGAGAGTTTAAAATCGGCTCACCGATTCCATTGTCCGGGCAATTAACCGCTAGGCCTCTTGCTCCTCCGAAAATACTTCACTTACCATAGGGCCACATTATTGAATTATATGTAATATACTTGTCTCTCCTGGCGCCAACCGCTAAGCAGTATTAAACAATGTCGTCTCGCTGACCGTTCCCTAATGTAGTGAATTCGATCATTACTAGGTAACTCGCATTCGTGATCCGTGCAAGACTAAAGCTAAACTTAATACACATCTAATTTGAATTGATTTGTTACGCTTGCACATATCCTGTGACCATGTCCAGCAATTAAACGGGAACAAATCTTACTTATTGTCATAGTAGCACATTATTTGAATATCTGAATATGACAAATTCTACAAGTAGCAAAGGGACCCTTGAATTCAGCTCTAATTTTTCGCAGCTTTAAGGACCGGTCTCCAAGGTTATTAGTCGTCAAGTCTCGAATGTTAAATCTAACTCCGCTAAGTGTATGATATACGAATGTGCTATATTCCAAAAGGCAAACAGGTGTAATCCTTGGTCTTACGAATGTAAAATATGATAGTTAAACACAGCATACAAAGTTTCCAAAAAGTCATAGAAAGGTTCCAAAAAATCATACAAAGGCCCAGGAAAGTCATACAAAGGCTCCCAAAAGTCATACAATGGCTCAAGAAAGTCATACAATGGCTCAAGAAAGTCATACAAAGGCTCCGAAAAGTCATACAAAGGCTCCAAAAAGTCATACAAAGATTCCAAAAATTCATACAAAGGCTCAAGAAAGTCAAACAAAGGTTCCAAAAAGTCATACAAAAGCTCAAAAAGTCATACAAAGGCTCCAAAAAGTCATACAACGGCTCAAGAAAGTAATACAAAGGCTCGAAAAAGTCATACAAAGCTCCAAAATGTCATACAAAGGTTCCAAAAGGTATAACTATACAACGTATTGGTAAGGTATTACCGCAATAATGAATTTTAAAGACATTCATTTGTCCTTTATCAGACCCCCAGAATGTCGAGAATCTCTGGATACGCCTCAGAACGATGCACTGTTTCTAATAAGGAACATATTGATAGCTTTTAACTTCATTATTGTGTTAATATCTGAATACGTTGTATAGTTATACTTTTAGGACTCTTTGTATGACATTTTGGAGCCTTTGTATGACTTTTTGGAGCCTTTGTTATATACTGAGTCCAACTACCATATTCTACATCCGTATAGCCAAGGATCACTATTTCCCCCAATTTACGACGGGAAAAGTAATATGGATATCTCATCAATACGTTATATAGTTATACTTTTAGGAGCCTTTGTATGACTTTTTGGAGCCTTTAGTATATACTACCTCTGCCTCATAACGATTGTTACATTTGCATGTACATTTTATACAATAACTGTAACAACTATTGTGGCACTAAGGTAGTAGTACATAGTAGTGGAAGTTGGACTGACTACAAACTGATGGCTGGTGATAAATGCATCATTGTTCTATAAAGCCACACACGAAAACAAACATTTCAAAGCCTGAATTTGTAATTGTTAGTAAAAAGGAAACCAAGTCAACATAGATTCTATAGATAATAAGCCTTCGTTTTATTGTCCTGTACGTCAAGGAAATGAACTTGGACTCTTCGTCCTTTCAATAAACATTGTCTTCCATTGTCACTAAAGTGAATTAAATTATAGCAAAGGACAGTATTCCCCCTTTTACCCCCTATCATCATTCATTCTACTAGCTTCCAGCAAATCTGGCACGGTTCCTTTTTTCTTCTTACCATTCCACCATCGCCTGCTTTCCTTGTTTTCTCTTTGATTCTTTGACAATTATCGCAATTCTTTCACACGATTCTTTCAATTAGCAACATAGCAATCATCGACCAGAAAGAAACAAAACAAGCCGGAAAGCCAGGCCATAGATGCGCTAGTTATTTTCTTGTGTGAAGATATAGCAAGGGCAGCGGTGCCTACTTTATTCTCAAGTTTACACCTAAAGTTGAGTCAGATAACATCTTGAAACACCTACACATATCTAGATTCTCCAAATATATATCTAAAATCTAGAACATATTATTAATAAATTAAATTAAATGGGACTTTAATCTTCAACATTTATTTTATTAAAATATTACATAATTTCTTAAAGATGTGACTCATTTTATTACTGTGAATTAGATAAAGAATATATGCTTTATATAATTATATAAGTCTTACGGTCATAAAGCATTTGAGATGTTGCTACGGAATTTGTTTTAAAACAATATATATATATATGTATACGGTACCTGTTATAAGTATTTGAATAGACAGCCAGTTTACTCCTAATCCCTTAGGTTTGAGAGTTAAAAATAGAAACATTACGCAAGAAAAAAACATCTTTTTTGCAATCAACATAACAAGGGATGCATT